>BMAO01017257.1:268162-323031 GCA_019973975.1 Trichonephila clavata
TTTATGAATAGATTATAATAAATTCTTTAGTAATACGAGTATAAAAACACACATGTTATTATTCTCAACGCTGAATAAGTATAATCTATGAGATAAGTAATAATATACAGAGTCTTCTTATTTCAGTTGTCTTTCTTTTTTGTGTTTCTGATCTCACTTTTCATCAGAATATTTTCTTTTTTTTATTTTTCACTTTATTGTTTAATTTTAATTTCTTATTTTTTTTTATTATTACATCCTTTTTTTCTTTTCTCCCTTTCTTGTGATCCTTCTTTTTTTCACCTTTTTTTAAAGTACTTTTTCTTTATTTTAAAAAGAACATTAAAATTAAAATGAGTCATATTTTTCAAAAACTTCATGTCAAAGTTGATTAAAAGTCTAAAGATCTTTGTTTGAAAAATAAGATTAAAGTATAAGAATGTTTGGATTTAAAATTTTTACTTTTAAATTTCCTTTTATAGATTTAAAATAAACAACTAATTTATAATAAAGCTATATTATTAAATTCTATAGATTTTAAAACTTTTTATTAATGTTTGAAATAATATAAAATAAAGTTATTGAAATATTCACTTATGCTCAATGCACAAACTTTTATTGCTATCTTCTTATAAACTTGATATACATTTATGAATGTTCTTTTAAGGTTAGGTTATAAATATATATATATAAGTTTATTAATACTTTTTCTAAGAGAATATTTATTTTGTTCTTAACCTCTGTTTATGATATTAATGAACATCATTATTTGCTTCGTAAAGTAGGGGATGTAATAATGTATGTAGTACCAAGAGGGCTTCACGTATTTAGATATGTCTCTTACAGGTCACTTTCAAAAAGCAATTATTATATATCGTTGAACATAATTTCCATGCCTCTATCTTCTCCTTAAATTTGATTAAATGGTTTTTTTATTGTAAATCTGCTTAAACATGTGGTTTTTATATTCATGCTGCATTTTTTAATAAAACATTAATTGTTTAAAAAATTAATTTATTTTTTTTTATTTATTTTATAAAATGTAAGCTTTTTAAGAGAAATTAACTTAGAACTGAATTTAATATGAAAAGCCTTTAAATAACATTTTATTTAACATTTAGGTTGTAATCTAGATCAAAATAATTTTGCTTGATTATAAATGAGAAGATATAAAAGCAAGGTGAAAATTTGTTTCTCTAATATTTTTTTAAAATCAAACAAATGATTAATGCGCGAGTCAATGAAACTCTGTGAATCGGTCTTATAATTTAACCATTATTTCCTTTTTTTATAACTTGATTATGATCAATATTTCATTCAAACCTTTGCATAAAGTCTAATAATTTTTGAAACTTTTTAAAACCAATGAAAATTAAAAATACTGCATTATTAAAGGTAATTCATCACAAATTTGTCACAACACATTTGCAAAAGGAGTGAATTTTAAATTCATATTTAGGAGTACCCAGGAAAAAGAATTATTTATATATCTGCAAGAAAGAATGATTATATATGTAACATTTTTATTTCAGAAAAATTTAAAGTTTAAAATATAATAACATTCACCCATGAATTTTCTTTAGAATTATTTACGCTATGTATTGTAATTTGTGTAAGTAATATTTTTAAGTGATAATTTAAGCAGTGAAAATAATATTGAAAGGGTCAGTTAAAGAAATTAAATATATGTTTTGAGATTTTTGTAAATTTTTTCATTGTAAGGTAGATTTTTAATTTAATAGACGATCACACACACACATTATTTGTGTGTAATCTCCAAAAAGCGAAATTAAGTTTCACATACTCGGAAGATGGCAGCACAAACTGTTGTATTGTTTCAAAAAATTTTCTTCATGAAAACGAATCTGTCACGTTTGTTTTCTCGAGTTAAATCTGGAAAAAAAATCGGAAAATTTTTCCTAGCATGAAAATATTGACATATCTTAGAAGAAGGAATGACTGGGTTATCAAAAAATAGAGAAACTAAGAGAAGAGCAGCAGTTTCTTGAAAAAGAATAAGCGTTTCTTATAATTTTTTATTTCTGCTACATATAATTTCATTGCAATATAGTAGCAATACATTTATAATATTTAATATATGTTTAAGATTATGATATCATAGTACTGATCAGAAAATAAATAATATGGATATATTAAATGACACAACCAAACAAAATGTCTAGAAAATCCCGAATTTTCCCGAAATTTTCAGAAAATTTTAAAACAAAGAAATCAATCTGTATTATTTAGAATGTCTTTTCTGGTACATTAAAAAATAAAAGTATTTTCAACACAAATTTTTAATGCTATAAGTAAGAGATCACTTAGAATTAAAATGCTCTTTTCGAATATCAATATAATTTCTAATATGAGAGCTCAAATCATTTTAGATTGGGGTCATTTAATAATTCTTCCATGAAAATAACAAATTTTGTGCAATTTTATTGCTGATAATAATAATTAAAATTGTTGCAAAATCGAAATAGGTCCATGCAATAATTGCGTATGATATATTCAAATAATTGAGATCAATTTAATTTTAAAATATGGATTAAACCACAGAACTGCATAAATACAAAAAAAAAATTAATAAAATGATAAAGTATAAATATTTTTTTTATAATGCATTTATATTGGATATCAAAAACCATTTCCTACACGTTTCCTCGAAGATCTCTTTCAAGAGGCGATAAATAGGCTTTCTTGAATAATCTTCACAACAGCAACAAAGTGTTTTGTCAGTGGTAACAAAGACATCCTATGAAGTTTGTTATGTTTTTAGTGATCATACGAAACCGTTTACTGATGCAGAAATTGTGAAGAAGTGTTTCTTAAATGTGTGTGCTTCAAATTTAGTGTTAGTGACAAAAATAAAAAAATATTTTAAGAAAATCAAAAGAAGCAAAACAGGAGTTATAATATTTTGATCAATTCTCAACATTTTGAATTTCTAATGGTATCTTGGTCTTAAAGCATTTCTCTCTGCCCCTTCCTTTATCCTCAGGTTGCGGCCCGCGGAAAATAGCTGACATATGTATGTAGCGCAGCAGAAAAAAAAAGGTTGTGTATACCCATGAATTTGAGTGTGTAACCTTCGAGTTTTCAGAATTGTTTTAAATTACAAAACATGTCAGATAGCCATCCCTTTTGCAGAGAAACTTATTCAAATAAGATACCAAAAAATACTGTTCTATTCGACTAAAAACTTTTATATGAAACAATAAAGCATATTTCAGAAATTATGTATGCAATAATATAGCTTTTGTGTAGCTTCGAAGCTCCATTTTAATTAATAATTAATAAATCCAATGATATTATAAGTATAAAAAAGAATATTTGAAACAATTTTTGCATCAAATAAAAATTAACATCAATTTTTAAATCAATCTTTCGATAACGTTTCCTGAAAGTTTTATTATTTTTCCTGACACCGCACTTTTATTTTATGTAATCTTTTCCTCTGTTATGAGTTTGATAAGTTTATTGTTAGAAAATGTTTTTGATAACGTCCATTTCATCTCAATTAAATTTGATAAAATACGAATATAAAGATATGGAAGTTATCGTATTTTGCATATCTACCTCCAAATTAAAAAAAAATCTATTTCAAGCTTAAGAAGCTTAAAAGCTGTTCAAATAGTTCAAGAATTGAGAATAAATCATTTGGATAAATATTTTTGGGAAAAGAATATTGAAAATAAATAATACAAATGTTCTATTTTACATATTTGTATTTGTAATTTTCTCTTCCTATCTCTTTATAGATAGTTTTTTCAAATTTGATTAATTTTTTCATCGTTCCTACATTTATACGAAATCAATCGCAAAAAAATATTCTAGATCATATTCAAAATTTAATTATTGTACATTTGACAAGGCAGCAAAAGAGATGTTTGCTTGTGAGAAAATATTTAGGAACACTTCCTCTTATTTTTATAGTAAAATAAGAAGCAGGTTAAAATTATTTTTTTTACTCTAAAAAGAATATCTTTTTCAATTTAGATTCAAGATATAAAAATGCAATTATTGTGATTAATGTTGTTCATGTAAATAAACACACACACACACAGTATTTATTTATTTGAATATATTTCATATAATAATTTATGTGATATATGTAATTTATTAAGGTGAAAGAAATTTAAGTTTTTTTTACCTAAAAAAGATAAAGCAATACTTTTAAAAAAGTGTTTGATCTTAAAAATACTAAATACATTAGTATAACTCAAAAGTAATTTTTTGAGAAAACTGAATAGAAAAGACATTGTTTATAAACAAATATAAATGGATACAAAAAAAAAAACATTTACAAACAAATTTTATACGATTGACAAGTAGAAATTTATCTTGAAATTTATTTTCACTGATATGAAAAAATTAAATCTATCAAATCTAAAACAGAACGAATTTAGAAGTTATTAACAATATAAAAATCACTTCATTTCATTTTGAAATCATTGAAACAAATAACTCATAAGTTATAAAAAATGAATTTTTAGGAAGAAAAGTAACATTATATAAATGAATTACAGAGACATGAACGATTTGTTTTAAAACTGTATGAATGGAATCGTTGAAGAAAATAAATTCGAATTTAGTTTAAGGACTTTTTTAAAACTCCTTTCATGGAAACAGAATTTTTTGTTTTAATTTTTAACTTTTTAGCAAATTTTAGGCCCATTCTAATTTTTGAAAAATATCAGTTATTGCTAGAAGGGTTTTATCATCTTCACCTGTAATTCTGTATTTGAGATCGTTAAAGATGATTAATAATTAATAATAATGCAACACAACAGAGAGAAAATGCATCTTATTGGATCAGGAGATGCTCCTGCCATCTGTTAACGAATATGTGATTTAGAAACAATGGCATAAAAAAGTTCATTTAGAACATTTGAGAAAAATGAAAATTAAATTATATTTTACGGGAAAGTTTTAACCCATCCTTTGTTGCAACAAATGTTTGATCTTAAAGATTGTATTTTTCCATTTATAAATGGCTGAAACTTTCTAAATATTATAAAGAAAACAAGCAAAAATATTCGTAAATTGTTAAAAACGTTCGAACAGTTTTGCAAAATTGAAAAAACACAAGTTGATTTCAAAATTAAGATTGTAAGTAAATAGTTCGAGAATATTTTTCATAATCTTTAGTTATCAGACAAAACATTATAATCTGGCTAGAAATGAGAATACGTAAATAGAATTGTAAATAAACATTGACGAAAATAATTTAATCTAACTGTGTAACTATTATTGGTGTCAGATGTGTGATAATTATCACATTAAAATTATTTAGATTTAACAATTATAATTGTTGAATCTAAATAATTTTAATTATAAGTTTTAAATGCGAAGTTTTTTCCTCTTTCATTCAGTTACTCTTTAAAACTATTGAAATGGTCCTTTATTAAAGTAACACGATTTTTTTTGGATACAATTGTTCATAAAAGAATATTAATAATATTTTTTCCTTTTCATTTAACTATTTAAAAATCGATATAATGTATTAGTTGTAATAAAAAAAAATTTACATCATTCTAGATTTCCATATTTTCAAATATATGTTTCAAAAAATGTGCTATATATTTTTTTTTATATAGAAGATTTCCTGAAATATTTTGATCATTTCTTAACATTCTAAGCAATTAAGTTATAGTTCTAAAAATGTAAAATAATTCATATCCTTTGCATCACACACAATATGCTTGGAATTATAAATAATAGAATATTTAAATTCCATTATATTAAAAACATAAAATAATGGAATATTGATTGCATTTAATTTATTTTTTAGAATTTTTATAATTCAATTTTTTTCTCCGGCAGGACTGGAGTTTTAAGCACTATTTCATGGATATCGTACGAACGAATTTAAAAAAAAAAAAAGAAACAAATAAACTAGTTAAATAAAATTTATTTTCATAAAAAAAAAAAGAAGGCATACTGATCTCACATGTGTGAACATTTTAACATCTTAATTCAATGCTAAAATTTGAATTATAGGCACTAAAGAGCAAATTATGAAGTAGAAGAAATTATTTTTGCAATAAAATTACAGATTATTAATTTACTAAAAAAAGGAAGGTAAACACATAAATAACATTATGAAAGTAACCACTGCTTATATAATTTAAATACAGATTTCTTGGTGATATCGAATCTCAATTATTGATATGAAGTAGCCAGTGGCATAACGTACACCCCCTCAACCGCAGGGGGGGGGGACTGGATCCTAAAGGGCCCAAAACTTGACTGACGCCAAGTACATATGGCTTGCAATCCTTTGTAAGATCCGACTTGGGGCCCAAAAACCTGATTTTACAGGGGGTGGGGGCTAATATTCATCGTTACGCCACTGGAAGTAACCCTTGTGGCCGGGGTAGTCAAGTAGTCATGGTCGCGACCTCGTGGCCGGTGTTGTTGAGTCGCAGGCTCTACACCTTGTGCTACTAAAGGCTCGAAGTATAGAAGAGCTGATGCACGTTAAAACTGTTGACATTCAAAGTCCCCCTATTGGCGTGGTTCGGAAGTTTGGAGGGGGTTGCTCTGTCACTCGCGTAACTTGTCCATGGTTCAAAACTATGAGGCTCGTAGCCAGTAGTTCTCGTGCTGCATCAGAATGCGGCGCAAATCAAAATCAAATCGAATCATGTAAACCATAGTCTAACACATAAGTTCTCAACGTGGGCGATAACGCCCCCTTGTGGGCGTTTGAGACTTTCAGGGGGGCTGAAAGAGACCCAGAGAAAATTGGGGGTGTTGAAATAGCATGGAGGGGCTTGGACAGATTAACCAAGTATAGTCTAAAAAAGACTAAAAATCACACAGATTATGAACAAACAAAAGTAAGCTTTAATACTGTTTACCTTTTGTTGATTGTATGTACTTAAATCATTTCTATATCACATGTACGAAAATTCACATATTTCGGTAGTTCGGGAAGTGGATGAAAAACTTAAAGATTACATTACATTCAGACCTACATTAAATTGAATGATATAGTGCATTTTAATTTCTGTATTGCACGTGTTGTCTTTGTCTATGAGCAGTAGGAAACATGTTTCGTCCACTGCATTTCATGACGTATATTATCCAAGAAACATAATTAAATATGTTAACCAGGAATTAACGTGATTCTTTAAAGGCTCAAACTGTCAATTTTTATTTATTTTGAAAGCAATAGTTTATTATGAATTTCTTCGTATCATCAAAACTCCTGCCTGTCTTTATAACAGGTAATCTAAAAATCTTTTATTCTACTCTTTTAAATGAAGAAGAAATTCAGTACGTTTCAATTCCAACAATATCCTACCTATGACTAAAATATATAATATTACACATATAAATATATTTGTGGCAATAGCTATTTCAGATTATCAAGTAAAAAACTTGGAGCTTTAGAAAAATATTAAATTAAAAAATATATTCTACTAGTAATAGAATACTTTTTAAAATTTAACTCTTGTTTTCACCATGCATTATGTACATTTTTATTTCTGTAGAGTGGGAGGGGGTGGTATCGAAATATTCACGAGAAAAGGGGGCGCCAGTTCAAAAAAGGTTGGGAACCTATGGTCTAACAGAATGTTTTGTCGTTTAGACCAGTGGCCTTCAAATCGTGGCACATGTGTATCCCTACAAAGAGATGTTAAGGACATCTCAACTGTTTAAAAAGGGAGGGGGTTGGAAACCAATAAGATTGCAACTTTAAGTAAAATTGTAGAAATATAACTCTAAAGTGATGAAGAGATTTTCGATTTTGAGTTCAGTGCTTGAGAAAACAGTGTGTATAGCCTTGAATGTGTTACAAGACTTTGATGGACGTGAAAAAATGTTGACGAGAAAGCAATACTCAATTGGTTAAACAAAGGAAATAATTTAGCTGGACATGAAATATAGAGTGATGATGAAATTGTGAAATATATTACCGAAACTTGCAAAATGAAGAGACTTCCGCAGAAGAAGAAGCAAAGTGAAAGTCACAGCTCTACGTTAACATAACACCGAAACTCCCTTTTATCTTTTAGAACTTCAAAAAGACAATAACTGCGCCATAAAATTGATACTGAGAAATCTTCTCAGACCTGTTCGGAGAAAAAATGCAGAAAACGAGTTTACTGAGTTATTTTAAGCAGTAATAAATTAAGCAAGCTTAGTTTTTCACTAATACTTTGCCCACTTTTTCAGTTTCATAAATACATAACAGTTTAACCATGATTTCCCACTGTCAGATTGTTTAGCTGCCATTCTTGTCACGCGATTGTGGCTCAAAATTACGAAGTACGCCCCCAATAGCCCACTTTTTACTTCTGGATGCGATTTTTACGTACAATCATTCAATCTATTTCCAATTAATTCTGGATCTGATTGTGGTGCCGTAGGGACTGGGTTCGAATCCCGGAGAAGGCATGGATGTTTGTGTTGTAATCCTTTCTTCTGTCTGTGTTGTATGCCCCCGTGTTATACATTGCGTGGTGCACGGGGTTTTATAAATGTTTATTAAAAAAATTAATTCTGGATAGTCAAAAGTCTACGATAGTTACATATCTATTTCTAACATTTGAGTGAGTGAAGTATTGCTTCAGTGAGGGTATTTATTAACGTCGCGCTAAAAAGCAACACGAGAGCTATTAACGACAGACCTCATAGTTCTGTGGCGGTGGTATCTATATAAGCCAGTAACAGCCTCCGGACTAAAGTGCTCATCTCAGCCCAGCGGTAAGTTACATGCTTACGGAACAAAAGGTAACGAGATCGGATCTCCATCATTGGTGACCTTGACGCTGAACAAAGAAAACCGCAACCTTCGCGTAGCTGTCGGGGCGCCATCTACCCGCCGCAAATGCAACCAAGCCGTCAGACACACATGATGCAACAAACAAGCCATCAGACCCAAATGACGCAACAAAACAAATCGTCAGAACCAAATGACGAAACAAAGCAACAACTCACATGCTCGTCATAACAACGATATCGTTCGTTCACCTACCGACTCACTGGTGGGGAGTGTGTAGTGGTGGTATCTATATAAGCCAGTAACAGACTCCGGACTAAAGAGATCATTTTAGCCAAGGGCGTAGCTACTCCCATATCAGTGATACGGGAGCCCCATCATGTGTAACTACTGTACCACTAACAGGGAATCCATATCTAAAAAGGAATTTTGATAAAGGGGCCCCTCAGTTAGCTACGCCAGTGATTTTAGCCCAACGGGAAGTTATGTGCTTCCGAAACAAAAGTTACCGATATTGAATCTCCTTCGGTTCTGAACCTCGGTCAAGTGACAAGGATGACAACCGAGCTCTGGCACCTTTCTCTCCAAACTACCACACCACGCCAACCAGATGAACTTGAGCTTCGTGATATTTAACGTGCATCATTCCCTATACACGGTGGGTCTTCAGTGGCACCAGAGCTCGAACTCATGACACGCGGGTTACGAGCTCGTGATTATCGATTTTGAGAAGGATGTTGGTTGCTCTGGTAACTTACTCTCTTCACTCTTCCATACCCCACCAATGTGAAAATTTTGAGCTTCCTCAGATTCAGCGTGCATCAGCCTTAATAGCAAAAGGAATCGAGGTCACGATTTGACAGCAATAACTGTAATGAACTCTTAAACATGACACCACCATACTGATGTAACATTAAAGGGACAAAGACAGTGGCGTAAAGTACACCCCCGCAAGCCCCGCATCGCGGAGGGGGGGGGAGGCCCAGGGTTCTTGGGAGCCCAAAGCCTGACTGACACCAAGTACATATGGTTTTGCAATCCTGTGTAAGATCCGGCTGGGGCCCCAAAACCTGATTTTGCAAGGGGCCTAATGTTCTCCGTTACGCCACTGGACACATACATGCATGTCATTATGTATATACAATGAAAATCGTTTAACACGAAAATGAGGGGACTGAGTTATTTTTTTTCGTGTTAGGACATTGCAAAAAAGAAACATATATTCAACAAAAATGAGTACATTTTATTTACATAGATGCATGCATTTCATAAAAATCAATGAGACAAAAACATTTACGAGAAGTAATTGAAATTTAATTCAAATTTTTCAAGTTTTCTGGAAAACAAAACATTTTTCAAGTTTTTGGAAAATAGTCTACTTTTTTTACACTATCTTTCTTAGCATTAAATTGTCCACAAATTGTTCGATGTCGTCCGTTTTGTTATTCTTTTCACCCTTGGAATTTATGTCTAAATAACTGCGCATACTTTTCATGATGTTCCTCATTTAGGATGACGTGGGAACAAGAGCTGCAGTATTCATTTCATTTTCACTGTTGGAATCTGCATCAAATGATATTTCTTGAGCTTTGAATAAACTCCAAAATGTCATTACTGGGGCTGTATACACATTATCATCATCGACTGCAACGAATTCTTCCTATGACACAGTAGGACAGTCCAATAATACAGGAACTTTCTCAAATATTTCATTACGTGTTGGCTCATTTTCAATACCCAGAAGGGAAACCTTTTCGTGTTAAGAGAAAAAGATGCATGAAAAAACGTAGTAGTTCGACGGGACGTAGTATTATTTCGGCTTAAGGTATCCGAAACCCTAAAATTGTGAATTTTGCAAAAATTGACAGTTTTTTTTATGATTTCATTTTATAGGCCCATCTTATTAGCTTTATAAAAAGACCAAGTTTATTATTTTCCGTTCACTTCAATAAAAACTACAAGTGTTTTAGTAAAAGCAGATGCCATTACTTTAGGCAAGATATGTCAACAAAACGCGTTTGACTCGAAATGTGTTTTTTTGAAAATGCTCAAACGGGGCCAGCGATTGCTAAAAAAGTTTTAAAAATAATTAACTCAAATGTTCCGTATAATAGTAGAAGTATTTTAATCTTCAGATTTATCAATCTCGGGGTTTTATTACAAAATTTACAGCCCCTTATGTGAATATAATCACTGTTTTTTTCCTATAATGACTAAGATAAAGTGCTCTAGCTTTTGTAAAAATTAAAATATCTCTTATCCTATAGGTCATTTAAAAATGAATAGCATAGCAACACATCAGAATTAAAAATTTGTTAATGAACTTTTGGTACAGAATGGGCCGCGTTTATGTTATTTTTTGTACCATTTTTAGTAACATCAATTTCTCTTTCTCTTCTTAATTTTAGCATATATATTTTTTAAATGTACTAAGAAAATCTAAAAACCACAAAAAAATCCCCATATCTCCATTTTTTTATAAACAAGACATCAATCATTGGCATGGCCAAGTAATTTTATCGTGTTTTTCACATGTTGTATTTTACAATAATGCAACAAATGAACTTTTTACGAACAAAAAGTAGTACTGTACTAAAATTTTTTTTTAAAATTATTAAATTTAAATATGATTCGGCTTATCTAGGGCACAAATGCGACCCAATGCCGAAAACCCGAGGTCAATTGGTTGAGTATTGAATGAGAAAAAGGTAAGATGAAATATGGAACGAAGACGAAGACGAAATTTGCGTCCTAATAGCGCTTTTGTTCCACTACGAACTACGTAAAAAACGCGCTAAAAAGTTGTCGCAAGTAGTCGGCCTTAAGCGTTTTTGCATTAGGCGTATTTCACTGCTTTTTCTCTACATTACAAAAGCTTCAATTTAAGCTAAATTTTTTCAAAACATATAACATTCCTATTTTGTTACAAAAAAAGCTATATTTATGAGGAAAAAAGTGCTGTGAGAGCAGTAAACTTTCTACAAAAATATTCAAATCGAATTATTTTTCAGTGAAATTGACTTCACTTATACTTAAAATTTCTCTCTCGTTTTTGAAAGCCACAACATTTTAAAATTAAATTGTCTATTGTTTAGTTAAAAAAAGGTGCATGGGTTTTGAGGCTTTAAAATAATTTATCTTAAAATTTCACACATGAAAAAGTAATTAAAGTTTATATTAACTACACATCTTTTCACGTTAAGTATTTAAATTCTCTCTGCTGTATTAGTAATGCAAATAAAACAAATTTTGGACAAAAATTTTTTATTATGTTTCAATGTGTGTACATAAATTCTTTAAAACATTCGTTTCAATTTAAATCATTATGGACAACTTAAATATACTCGAAATAATTTCAAAATTCTAATTACTCAAAAAATAAAAAAAAAGAATTTTTTTGGGACTCTCTCTCTCTCTCTAAACACATATTAAAACGTATTCGTACTGAATTTTACGATGGATAACTTGGATCGAAAACTAAAAGTGGATATTTTGGGATTTTGCTTCTTGTTGCCTTTAAGGGGTATGTTTTGTAATATTCAGAATACTTCAATATTACAACTTCGGTACTGAATACACTGCCTCTGTAACAGTATAAATTCAGAAAAATATTCACAGAAATATGAATCAACGTGCCTTTAACTAGTTACCTATTTCAGTATTAAAAATCCTAATTTCTTAAAGAAGACAATCTCCAGTTGAAATTAAAGTGCATTAACCTTTTAATTTTCCGCATGGCAGTCTTTCGTGGGATTTGACTACTAATGATTCGATTCAAATGTCGTCACCCATGAAGCAAGTGATCATGACCACTGGCTACTATACGGAACATTTCCGCTTGCTTATGTTTCTGTCCAGGGCAATGTACAACAGAAGGTAAGGACGTTCTAACTTAAAAATCTAAGATCACGTATTCTGTACGGGAAAATTAATTACAATATTTTCTGAAACTTTTTGGTCCTTGAAATACATAAAAAGGGTACCAGAACACCAGTAATTAAGAAGAAAAGAGAGTCGCATGAAAAACTGAGGAAGCGACTACAATGTGAATTATAGTTTTTAAAAAAACTACTCGCTTTTATAGTGAATAGAACTAAAAAGTAAAAAATAATTCTTAATATAAGAAACAAATGATTAACGAGAAAATTAATGTCATTGGGGGTAAAAGCGTGAGGTGTTCTATATTAATTGTTACAATTTATTACTAGTTCTATTCCGAAATGCTGAGTTAGTGTAAAAATACAGTACAAAGCACCCCACGCTTTTACCACAAAGGCATTAATTATCTTTTTAATTATTTTATTCTTATATTAATTTTTTTTTTACTTTGTAGTTCGATTCACTATAAAACGTGTTTTTTAATTTTTTTTTTAAACTATGATTTATTTTTTATTTTTTAGTTCGATCTACATTAAAAGCGTGTTTTTTTAGGTTTTCGAACTATCATTTACTCATTGTTGAATTTATTCTTGAGTTTGGTATTTGGAGCTGGGTAAGGGGAATTAAGTATGCTGGAATTAGTCTTGCTCTTCAATGGGTATTAATTAATGGGTCTGAATGGTATTTATTCTCTCCGTTTACGGGGCCTTGGATCAGTCCCGTATCGTAAAATTTCAAGATGTGTAGACCTGTAGATGCAGGTCAAATCAAAGTGTTTAAAGAAGAAATATTAAGTGTCAATCGTATTATCTCCAACCCTTTTTAAACGTATTGCTATAATATTAATTCGTATCATCACTTCTAAACGTATTGTTTTGCAAAAATAAAAAAATATTTAACAGTTAGAACATAAATTATTTCTTCCCCATGCATTAGTCTTTTTTTTTTTAACTTCCATTTTCAGAAAAACTAGACAATTGTTTATGTAATAGTAAAAAATAGCTGACGCTCCCAACCTACCATTGCTCATATAAAGAACACTTTTTTGTTTGTTTTATTTCTAAACCACAAGTGTGTATTCGTTTTAGGGGTTGCAACTTAATCTTTGAGTCTCTAAATCTGGAATTAATCGCCAAATCTTGAAATGGTGTGTGGAATTAGTAGCTAAATCTGAAAATGGTACATGCAATAAGTTGCCAAATCTGGAAGTGGTATGTGGAATTAGTCGCCAAATCAAGATTTCGTTATTACTGATGTCCTGATCAGGAAAATGGAACAAAATTATGAAATTATTGTATTGTCATCGGTCCTTGACAAGTGTACAAAATTTCGAATTAATCTGACCTTTTAAAGTAGGTAAAAATCGAGTTCAAAGATTCCGTTACATACAAGTGAAACATAAAAGCGTGTTAAAAATGGCAGGTTCATCCATACAGGTTCACCACCCCTGTTCTAGACTCTAGATCAGTAAACTGCCCCCAATGAAAAAATAGAACATCTATTTCTCATTTCTTCTTCTAAAACATCTATTTCTCTCAAGAATATTAATTCAGTTTCGTTTTTTGCAACAACATAGTAACCATTACTACAGCATAGATTTTTTTATTAGATGTTTAACTGTTTCTTTAAAGGGAACAAAAAGTAAAAAAAAAGTCTGTATAGGATGTTGAGGCAGTCTAAGGATTATTGACGAATCTTTAAATCCCTTAATCGTGTGTTGGAAATCAGGAAGGAGTGTTACAAATTTTGGGGGTCCGCGATATTAGGCTGATACATAAAGAGGGCCCGCTGCGATCCGAATGTTTAAGAACCCCTGCTATAAGCGATACGTACCAATGGATTGCCTGAATACAAATACTAAAGCATTCTCAGTTTTTGCTAAGATTTTAAATTCAAGGTTGATCAAATGTTGAAACATTGTCGTATGTTTGCAAATGACTTTTTTTTAAAAAAAAAGACATAGCATCGTTTAAAATAAGCCTTTTAGCTTTCTTTAAAGGGAAAAAAATCACTTAAAGAAGTTAAATACATCTTGTTTTGTTAGAGAATGATTTAATTCGAACGTTTAAATGTCTTTTGGCAACATGACCGGGAAGTTATCGCTTTTCTTCTCGTATTTCAGCTAAATTAGATAAAGACAACTGCATAGCAATTAGCATAAACTCAACAACCTAAATTTGTATTTCAAACAGTGATTCAAGCACGTGTTGATCCTAATTTCTTCCAGTAGAACATCTCTTTTGGAAATAAATATCACATAAATGCTAAGAAAACTTTTAAGACATGCATCAAGTTTTTTGTGAAATTGCCAACTTCAGTGATATCAGAAAGGAAGCAAAAAAATTCGAGGACCCTTTAATGATAAACATATTTTTCACGGTTAGTCGAGAAAGAGTGACGAGAAAAACTATCCAGAGGGAAAACATGTATCTCTCAGCAATTTCACCCACAACATTTCCTGAAGTCTGAATTTTAAACTCATATATTTGTTACTCCTAATGAACCTGATGCCACCTTTACCAGGTCTCTAAGAATAGCGCCATCTTTCGTCGAAGCTGTGATCCACATTTGGACGAAAATACTTCGTTCGTTCCATATATTTATTTTAAAAAGCCAAGCTTGTTATCAAACACCGTCACTTCTTCTAAAAGCAGCAGTTTATTTTTCTAACTAGTGCACGGGTAGTCATGCCCGACCCCTTTCCGTTTTTCTCTTAAGAGTTGAGTTGTCTTTTTTCTTCTTTTTAACTGTTTATCGATGTTTGGGAAAGCGATAAACAATGTCATTTCGGTTTATTGTTTTCTAAGTAATGCATAAGACATTCCTGCGCTAAAGTATATTTGGAAGACGAAGCAAAAATTTAACCTTGATGTAAACGATATCGGAAAAAAACAAACTATTATGAGGAGCTGGTGGCATCGATTGAGAAATTGTTTCTGAATAAGTTTTGATATTTATTTATTCTCGATATATCTCATCTGTTATCATAAAGATTATTAGGAAAATTTCTATTTTTGTTTTAGATTTTGATTCAGTGTGTAATAAATTACAAAGAAAGAGTTCTTTGTCAACGTCGTAGATATAAACTATTGAGTGACGTATCCAGGGTCGGAAATGTTGATGTATTCGACTTACAAGCTCAGATTCTAATTCTTTAGGAAAAAGTTTGAGAAAAATATTTGCATTGAAATAAAAAGATTAGGGGTACCTTTAGTCCCCCGCGAACTTTTTCAGAGGCATATTCCTTCTTTCAATTGGCCTTTCCGTTATAGTATTACTGAATTAAAAAAAAATTTTAAATAATTTTCACGGCATAATTTTATTTTTTAAAATTGTGATACATAATTTAATAAATTAGAAACAAAAAGTTGCTAAACAAAAATCATCAAGCATATATAGGTATAAATATCATTTTGATCAAAATATTTTTTAATGCAACTTTAGGTAAGTTACCTTTTTTCTTGTAACGGATTTAGAGCTTCTATTCATTATTTTCAATAGGATGTGGGTGCGTTCTATTTGAAGTCCCTCCTTCACCGACCTACTGATCTAAGGGTGTGAGGGGAAACAAAGCATCACCAGAAACTTCCATAATAATTAATATTTTATTACTATTCAAGCACACTAATCAACCACAAGTGAAACTACAAGAGGAGACCCTAGGAGTGATATAAAGAGAGCAATCTACAATAAGTAAACAGGCGCTAGTAATCTGCTTAATTTAATCTTATCTACTTTATCTTGGATTATTAATTCTCAATCCACTAATTTATTATAGTGTCAAACTCCTTTCTTATATATAACTTACGTTGTGATAATGAAATAAATCTCACCACCATATCACCCACGACAGTTCCTCTGCTCCTTCTCTTACATTTACAAAACCTTTTGACTTTATATAGTCAAACTAATCTACATATCAAGATTTCTTCTTGAGGGATGGCTGTGAATTAACGCAAAAGCTAGGCCCAAAGTTTCTTCAAGAGGATTAATTAGAAGGTCGCGTATAGATCCGTCACAAGGATTTCGCTTTGTATTATAGAAAGTTGGTATGTGCATTTAAGATGTAGATGGCGCAGAGTTTAGACAGCTGAGTAATACTCATGCATCCTTAATCTAAGTGCGGAAATGTATCAGTGAGGAGTAAAGACGGGAGAAAGAGTCGTGACGTCGTGATAGAGTAGTGTTACCAGTCACACAGCTAATTGCCAAAAGACATTTTATTTCTGGATTAAATAATTAATAACGATAAATTCACTATTAAAATTTTAAAGAATACAGCCTTTCGCTGCGGAAAAGTTCTTGTTCAAAATTCATTTCAGGGTTAAAGTGTAGTTTAACCCTGAATGGCAATGTCCCCTTGGCAATGTCAATTTATTTTGGCAACCAATATCGATCACCAAGCTGCTTCACTTAGCAATAGGTGTCCGGAAGCCAGAATGAATTCCTTACCTCATCATACCTATATAAAAATCGCCAAATTAAAAAAAATCGCCAAATTCAAAAAAATCCACCAAATTCAAAGAAAAATTGCCAAATTCAAAGCCTCCCCCCATACTTCACTTGAGCCCATTTCAGGTATGCCCAGCCGTTGCGTCGCTGACTCCGGAAATCCATAGTTCACGATTCACCTAAGTTCATTAGCCAACGAAATTCATCCTTAGGTCCTTGAGCGCGGCTGCACCAGCAAACTCAAAATTCGGAAATCGAAGATTCCGTCATTTCATGGAAATCGAAAAGAGTCCCTCTCCAATTCCGAGCCGACTCCTTTAAACTCCAGGGGCGTGTCACTTTCACACCCCTCGTCACCTCTCATTGGTGGGTGCCACACATTTGCATCCGGCTCTTCCAACCGTAATCCTATTCCATTGGTGCGTGTGAACAATTGGCCAGCACTTTTGATCTCTACTCCTTGTGTCACTCATCTGGAGGCTATAACTCGACCTGTCACATTTTCAATGAGTGTGCGTCTGTGATTCGCCTTGCCAACAGTACTCTCTATTCAAGTTGGCTGCGTCCATGTGTGCGGGGGGAACGCAACACAAAGGGGCTATAACTTGTAGCTTCCTTCCCATTGAGCGTTTTGTCAACAAGCGTCTGTAGGTCGGGCAGAAAGAAGGAGAGTGGCGACTTCAAAAACATTCTCCAAGACAGTTCGCCCACCCCGGCTTAAGGGAAGAGCAACCGGTGCCTTTTATGGAGTCGCAATGTCCCATCTGGAGAACTGGCCCTCCATACGTCAATCTTGACATGTATAGATGGAGAGAATTCTGCTATTGGGCGGACGTTACAAAGTATAGAATTGTGAGGGTTAAAAGAGGAATTAAATGGTATGGGGTTGAGAGTTTGCCCAATACAAGCTGTTATACGTTGAAAGCATCGAAGTAGAATTAATATACGTGATGAAATCATCAGCTACAATATACTTTCAAGAATTAAAAAATTGCACACCAAGAAAGGAGTTTCGTATTGAAATGAAATATATTACAAAGAATGTTACAGATGAGAGATTTACTTGATCCCAAAATCAAAACAATTAAACAAGCACAGTGAAACTTCAAAAGCACTTCAGACCACCTCCTGTAGCAATACATGCCACAACACGGTCCGGCATTGAGTTATTTAAACGTCGGATGTTGTTCTGAGGCAGATGGGTCCACAAATCTTGAACAGCCACCTTCAAATCATGAAGAGAACACGGCGGCATTTGACGTTTTAGCTGGTTCCTCGAGCGCTGTATAGGAGACAAGTTCGGGGAGTGGGCTGGCCATGGAAGAATCTAAACGTGATGGAGAAAGTTCTGAGTTTCTCCAGCTGTATGGTGAAACATTGCCTCTGATAGGCTATTTAGGAAAGATCTCAAGTGGGGTTGAATAATGTCATCAACAACTCTGGCACGTTAAGGTTCCATGTACTCCAATTAGTTCTTACAACCCCAAAAATCATCAAAATCATCTTAGTTGAGAATTTAAAACTTGCTACTTACTAATATTCGTAGAAATACTAATAATTAAAAAACAATTTTCGCATTGAACAGTATAACTCACATTTTACAGTGACAAGGAAGTCAGAATAGGCTATAAGATTCAGAAAAAGAATTATGGCTAATATTTATATAGATAATTATCATTACTTATATTCTCTATATTTAAAATTGTTTTAAAGGTGAAAAAATGCAGATGAAAGGCAGAATAAGAGAAAGAAACCGAACTAAATACATCCAGAGAAAAATAAAAGGACGAATTGAATATTTTTATAAAAATATTTAGTGAAAAAATAAAATAACTATTAATAAAGAGAAAGGAATAAATAACTATTAAATTTACAGAAAACAGCAAATGAGACTGGCTCCAGAACTGGTTTTATAAAAAAAAACTATTTTCTGTTCTCTATAGACTAGAGAGAATTGTTATTTTTTAAAAAAATTAATCACATACTTTGTACTGTATTCAAAATCATTTTTATTATTTCAATTAGAAATGAAAATTACAAAAGGCATAATGTAATCATTAATAAATGTAAATGTGGTTAGTAATGAATGCGAAATGTGACACCAAAAAAAAACGTAATTCATTGTACGTACAGAATCAGTTCTCCGTGACATTATCACCAAAGTAGTTCCCTTCAGCATTCGGTATTGCCATTTCTGGTAACAGTTATCTAACGAGGTTTTTGAAAGTCCCTTCAGGAGGTTCTCCGTTTTTGCTTGAACCTCTTCAACTGAGGAAAAATGGGTTCTCTTTCAGCAAGATATAACTGTACGAAATAAAAAAAAAAGTCACATGGGACCAAATATGGCGAATAAAGAGGATGCTCAATCACAGTAATGTTTTTGCTGGTCAGAAACTACTTGACAGATAAGGCCATGTTGTGAAGGATTTATACGCAGTTCTGCTAATCCCTTCATGACACTTTTAGAAAAATATTTATTTCAACCAACTTTCGCGTGATTATGCAAATGAAGTATATTATTTAAATTCTGTATTCGCGAGTTTGTGGAGTTTGCAAGTTGGAGTTAGCAACGAGTTGGCAAGTGAGTTGGCGAGTTAGTTTGTTAGTTGAAGATTAACGGATCGTGGAATTATTAAGAGATTTTGGAGATTGTCCATGAAAAGGATTACTGAGAGTGGATCCAACGACAGTGATTAAATCCAGATAAAGATCTCCTGCAAGATTCAAGTGTAGGGTCTGCTTCAGAAAAGTACAGGTATCGTGAACCTTGTTTAATTAGAAGTTAGCTTATTAGTGTGCTATGTAGTTTATATTGAGCGTGTTTAAGCTATCGTGGGATCAGTTGAGGGTCCGTAGTATTGTCCCCGTGTTATTGAATCTCACCTCCGCGCTCTACTATTTGATCAGTTATCTTAATTAGATTGTTATTGTGTCTGATTGATATTTTGGTGTCAATAAATTAATTAGATTGAAACATGTCTAGTGATTATTCAGTTTCTCCCGCACACACCTAGCCGGGTCTGCGGGTAGGCGAGGGATTTCAGATAGAAGCAGGAACCGTCCAGCATTACAATGTGAGCGGGTGCAACGTCTTGGGGCGACAGCCATACATCAATCCCCAATTCTGACCATTTTTTTCTTAATTTTTTCACGATGTATTTTTAGTACTTCAATGTAGTAGTGTTGTTCAACAGTCTGACCACTGATGTGGTAAGAAACTCACTCATATCACGAATTTTGGCAATATTTTAGTCTGTAAACGCTTACCTTGGGTGCCCAGTAGGTTCATCGTCTTCCACATTGACCCTTCTCCATGAAATCCGCTTATACCATTCAAACACATGTACACGAGACAAAATTTCATCTCCATAAACGATGTTTTCCCGGCAGAATGCAGTTGCACGTGTTCACTCAATGATGCAGTTCTCCCAATTGGCCTGATCGATTATGCCGAAACTGGCCACAAGGATAGAGAAGGTACGTGGTAGGACGTCACCAAACCAGTTGTTGCCAACTCCACTCTTTTTTCAAGCCACACTCTTAATCTCGTTTTTTTTTTTTGTATCTCACCTAATTACAAACTGTCCTGCCGATGAAAATGCTCGTTCAGACATCTATACTAGTAGGTTTTATCGTCATAAAAAATAGGAGTGTGTGCTTTCCAGGAAGTCACCACGTCTCCCTCCATTTTCAAAAAAAAAGAGACGTTTCTTTTTGAATTTTCGATGACAGTGTCTCAAATCTAATAGACTGCATTGGTGCATATACCTCTTTGATAATTTTAAGTAGTTCTTCTGCTACACTTAATGGTTTTTGTGTACAAATTGATTCAGTTATTGAATCAAAATGTGAATCAATTTCACCTCATATGAAATAGAGGATCCAATTGCATGAGCTGTTAGTAATGCAATGGAATTTGAAGAGCGTCAAGCCTTTCAAGCAGGTCCGCAATTAACTTACAACATTTAATTGAAGAAGTAACTTTGACAAAATCTATTTCTGAGATGTTGCTTATATTATTGTTAAAGTACTGCAGTGAACCACTTAGATCTGTGCAACTTTCTCCCATACGAGAAATGAGAACTCTGTGTATGTATTTTTTTACTTATAGCACTTATTGTATTTCGTTAGTTATTATATTCCATGGTCAGGTAGACTATTAAAATTCCAATGTATCCTTCATTCTCTATTCAATCAGTCCATCTTTTGGTCTTTTGGTTATTTTGCAGACAACACGGAAGACAAGTACACAACACAAAGAACATTACATGACTCTGACTCTACAAGCCAAACGAGTATACATCTCTTGGATGACTTGCAGCGCCATCTGTACATTTAATATTTAATTTACAACACATCCCCCCCCTCATAAACACTCTTCAAAACTTAATTTTTTTTTTTTTGTTACTTTCATTATGCTAAATTTGAATGGTAAGATGTACAGATGGCGCTGCAAGTCATCCAAGAGATGTATACTCATTTGGCTTGTAGAGTCAGAGTCATGTAATGTTCTTTGTGTTGTGTACTTGTCTTCCGTGTTGTCTGCAAAATAAACAAAATGCCAAAAGATGGACTGATTCATTGAATAGAGAATGAAGGATACATTGGAATTATAATAGTCTACCTGACCGTGGAATATAATAACTAAGGAAATACAATAGCATTTATAATTGCACACACACACACAAAATTCTACGCACACATATTTCATAAATATATATACATATAAATTTTCTGAGAATTAAATTTTTGAAAGTTTTGATGAGAAAAACATTTTAAAATATAATTCAGACAAAAATTAAATCCCGGGATTGGAAAAAACACCGGGATCCCGGGGCTGCAAACCCTACTTTCAGCCCTGGAAAATTCACCTGAAAGTTAAAAAAATAATAATTATAACAGTGCACAGTTTTGCAGCAAATTTTATTTAAAAATAACTGAATGAAGATACAATAATAATTTTTTTTCAAAAACCTCATTAGAGTCCTTTTTTTAAATATCTATGTTTTTTTTTGATACAAAAACAAAATAAAAGAAACTTATAGGACTATTCTTTACTTTTTTTACATTGACAAATGCCTTCATCATTGTGAACTACTAAGAAAATTATGTTGCGTAGCGGCGCACATTCGAAAACAAAGAACCACTTTCCATTGAAAAGCTTTCACTACTTACTATATTCTTCTTGACAAGGGACAAAAAACACAAGGGAGATATTTATTTGTTTAAACCGCTGTCTCCGTTGTTTGAGCCGAGCATTTTGTTGAGCGCAGCAATGGCTTATTTATCTAGTAACGAAAGAGAGAACGTTTTTCGTTCCAAAGTTATTCTTAAATGCCTTTTCCTCCTTCAACTAATGCAAAATTTTCGAACTAAAAATAAGCCATTTAGCAGTTTAAAATACAAATATTTTTTTTTTCAAATTTTTTTTAAATATATAATATTTTGCGTAAGATATATAAACGCGTTCTAAATTTGAAAACCTTTTCACTTATGAATCAGTGAAATTACGCGCTTCAAAATTTTAAAAGAGAGTTCTTTAAAGTAAAACTGAAATGTTCTGAAACTCTTACTGGAATAGAACAGAATACAAAAATAATTTTTAACAGAATAACATGGAATAAGTTCTTAATAGAATAAATTTCAGACTTAATTAGAATTCAAATTAGAATAAAATAGAATTCACATATTAGAATAAAATAGAATTCGTATTATAATAAAATAAAATTCATATTAGAATAAAATTAAATTCTTATAAAACGAATAAAAGGTGTGATGGAAAATGGAATAGAAATCTTGTTATAATAAAACAGAAATAGAATAGAATTCTTGATAAAGTAGAACAGAAATAGAAAATAATTTTTATTAAAGCAGAATAGAATTAATAGAAATAGACCACAATTTTTGTTAAAATAGAACAGAAATAGAATAGATTTCTTATTAAAACAAGTAGAAACAGGATAGAATATAGAATATAAATCTTTTTTTTAGATAGCATAAAGATAGATTAGAAGTTGTGATTAATACAGGGATGTTAATTAGCTATGATTTAAAAAACGGTTTAGATAGCAACTTTATTTTTTGAGCACATTGTAACGTTTCCCCCCTTTCGCAGCTGCGAGATCGACTCCCTATGCAGAAAGCATTACGCCTTCACATCCACACGTGCCCCCTAAAATATTGCGGGGTCCTTTCATCAGATATCACGCCGACAATCGATGGTAGAAAGGAAACCAATGCTGAATTCCAACTGGGAGCCGGAATTCCGAGTGTTATTTGAGGTGTTAGAAGTGACCGTCCCCACCCCCAAGAGAGTGGAGAGGATAGTCCGCTTGAAACATTCGGAAAAAATCGTTGTGTTTTGCCTCCTCCATCACCAATAAAATATTCTGTGGAATTGAAATACTCACTAGTTTGAATAACTTACATCTGAATGCAAATAGTATAATTAATAGGTTCAGACGTAATAAATAAAAATTTAATTTCTTAAGTCTCACGCTACCTATGAATTTTCCCAAACCTTACAATATTTATATAAAAGGAAAGGTAAATCTTTTGATACCAAAGTACATTTGTGAAGAAAGCTGTATAAAACATTCTTATGTATTTTATTTTAAAGTTCTTTTCAATTTGAAATTTATACTGGAGATTAGCTCTTTTTAAATTTACAACATTTGAAGACATGTTGGCTCAATCATCGCCAAAATTTGATAAAACACCATCAAAATTTCGAAGAGTCTTTCATTTGTTGCAGTACAAATTCAATCAGAGTTGAGTAGCCAGCTTTTTTAGTGAGTTGTATAAATGTACTGTAGCATGTTGCTCCATTGATAAGTATAGCAGCAACACCAGTGAAAGCAAAAATTCTCATGCAGTTCCGACTATTTGCATACAATAGAATCGTGGTATTGCACTGACCAGTAGCGTAACGGAGAATATTAGGGCCCCTCTAGAAACCTGGGCTTCCCGCAATACCGAGGCTTCGGGGGTGTACGTTAGGCCACTGGTACTGACCGCCCTCGATGATAATAAACTTCTGTGATCGAACGAGAACCGGCGCTTTCAGCCTTTCACAAGTGGATTTGGCAAAATGTTTTATAACAGAGAAGTACACTAGAGTAAAATATAGTGAGGTCTGAGAAGAGTAATTCTGAGAAAATTTTTTAACACGTGTTGAATTTCTTCACATCGATTCAAATAGTGTTTAATCGATGAAACTTCTGCTTTTTCCCAAAATACAATTTCTTTCTTCTTCAATGGCTTGACAGCCCTGGGTGAACCTTGGCTTTCTCAATCATTTCCCTGCAGGCCTCTCTTTTTCTGCCATGGTCTTCCAATTAGTGACTCTTTGGGTAGTGAAGTCCTTTTCTAGGCAGTCAACCCTCCGATCCCCAGTTCTTTGCTCCAGCAGGCTTGGCCAAAAAGATTTTCTGTGTTGAACGATCTTTGTTCATTGTTAACGTGGCCAGTTCATTTAATTTTTTGGATTTTTATATATATGATAACGTCTGGTTTACCTGAAGGCATGGTAGAGTTTGAGCGCCTGTACCAAATGCCATCAACTTGAGTTCCTCCAAAAATAGCTCTTTGGATCCAATTTCTAACTATGTTCGGATGTAAATGTCCACAAAACATACAATCTTTTAAGTACCGTAAAATACGGCGTGTAATGCGCACCACCGTCGAACAAGCACCTATACTTTCAAGCTTTTTAACTTTTACTATACTTTTTTAATTTTTAGGTATATTCGTCCAATAACGTGCACTCTCTTTTTTTACGTAAAAACTTGAAATGTACGTATGCAATACTCTTTTGTTGTGAAGTCATTTGTTCGACTAGTTTTAGAAAAAATAGAATACTTCTAGAGTTCAACTCTTTAACTTCATTAAGAATGTCATTTATTTTATTTAACAGTATTTCTATACAAGTAGAAGTCTAATTTTTTTCTATGCTCATCTTTTTACATTTTTATTTTTAAAGCTCTCACTTTTGTAGTCAGCCTATAACGCACACCCGAAAATTTCGATCTTATTTTTTGTGTTAAAAGTGCGCGTTATACGCAGGATTTTTCGGTACGTACTATCCAAAATTAACATAAAAATGGAATTAATTAAATAGCTATAAATGTTGCAGAATTTTTCATACTCTATTTTTAGTTACTTTTATACAATCAGTCTCTCTTTTCTCTCAAACACTATCCTTTCTGCTTTTCTTCAGTAAAGAAAGGGGTAAAAAAAGAAAAGAAAAACTTAAACTATTTCCCTCCGTGTGATGGAACTCGGTATATCAATAGCTCATTCGACACCTAAATGTTGTTTTTTAATCGGGGAAAAAAAAGTCAACGTTAACTTTATATTTTATCAGCACCCCTCATTTCCAGAAAGCGAAAGATAACGTCACATTCTGAAGAGCTTCTTCAAACAGCATCCCATTCACCTTTGCCCCACCCTAACACTATCTTTCCTCTCCGATAAATTATTTTTAATTAAAATAATACCAAAAAAAGCCACGTTAAGCGTTCTCCCGCAAAGGATCAAGAGTTTTTACGCTCTAACACATACAATACAATATCGAAATGTTTACCAAATAGCCCCCTATCATCTCGGAAGGCATTACTTGTTATGAGGAAGAGAAAAAAAAATCATTCCTTTGCTGTAGATAAGGATACAATAGAGCGATAAAATGTGTATATTAAGAGCCAAGTATGAGAGATTTTATGTGTTGCAATTGAGAATCGCTAACAACAAACTCATTATCTTGGGCGAAGATAAAAATGGATCTCCTTGTTTTTTGCGCGTGAGAAGTTTATAACACCAGCATCGACTAAATAAATATTATAAGGAATCGTATTTACTGGGCTTGACCCGTAGCTTGTCATCGACATCATAACGGATACGAAAGATTAGGGCTAGTAATTTATCTAAACAGAAGTTAGGATGCTGAAAGGTCTACAGACCACGCCTCGGATCGAGAGCGAGATTACAGCTTGGGAAATGTTTTCTTCTTTTCATCGTTTCCATCGTCGGGTGTAAGGTCAGCGCTTTCTTATGAAGTTGTCGATTTTTAGAGATTATATATGCAGCCGGTTTCGGTTACACTTTCTGCGGAAAACCTTCTTGCACGCAGCGGAATTTGGGTGTAAAAAAACAACCGCAAGAACAACATTTATCTAATTGAAATATTTATCATTCATGATTGAATAAATAAATTAGTCAGGGGTATAGGACGCAATCAAGCATTCAATCAGCTGGAATTCTTTGTGGTGTTGGGTAAAAATGGTTAGTAAGCGTCCTGATTGGCTGTATAAGTGATTAGTAAGCGAACCGGGATTAACACATTGGGGACCTTTATACCTAAATGTCTCTAAATAATTTATTGTAAAATCGAAAAATGCTTACCTATTATAGTAATAACGCTGAAACGACGTCTGGCAAGTCACGTGTAGTTGCTGAAAGCATTCTCGTGAGTTTGATTAAAGTTATTCTCAAATGACTGAATAACCCGACGCTAACTGGTGATTGTGACACGCGAGACAGATGTTATATATTTATTATCAGAAAGACGCAAATCCTATTCCAAGAAAACAACAAGTTTCATCTGCATCTGCATTCATCAAATTGCTTTGGTGAAGAAATTGGCAATATTATTAGAAACGTACAACACCAATAGATCGATATCGCTGTGTGATTTAGTTCTGCAGATGAAAATTGGCTTAAAAATATTTTTACCAAAGATATTGATGATAGACCACAAATAAAACTTGGTTTAAGGTATCCGACTACCTTAAAATTGTAAATTTTGCCAAACATTGACAGGTTTCCTTTATTATTTTATTTTATAGGACATCTTATTGGCTTTAAAAAAATACCAAGTTTATTATTTTCCGTTCACTAGAGCAAAAACTATAGGAGTTTTAGTAAAAGAGCAGATGCCATCATTTTAAGCAAAGTGTCATACAAAGAAATGCGTTTTACTCGAAAGGTATTTTTTTTAAAGACTCAAACGGGGACAGCGATTGCTGAAATAGTTTTAAAAGTAATTAACAGAATTTTTTTGTTTATGTTCTGTATAATAGTAGAAGTGTTTTAACTTTCAGATTTGTCAATCACTGTTTTATTACAAAATTTACAGTACCTAAGGTTAATATAATCACTGTTTTTTCATGCAATTTCATGTAATAACTAAGATAAAGCACTCTAGTTTTTGTAAAATTTAAAATACCTCTTATCCTGAAGGTCATTTCAAAAATGAATAACATAGAAACACATCAGAATTAAAAAAATTGAAAATTTGTTCATAAACTTCTGGTACAGAATGGGCCCCGTTTATGTTATTTTTTGTAAATTTTGACCCATTTTTCCTATTTTAGTAATAATAACTTCTTCTCTTCTTAATTTTAGCATATGTTTCTTAAAATGTACTAAACAAATCTAAAAACCCCAAAAAACCTTTATATCTCCATTTTTTTTTTAAAAAAAGTTGTCGGATACCTTAACTTAACAAACAATTAAAAAAGAAGAAATTTGAGTTAAAAAAGTGCAATTTTTTAAAATTAAAACTCATCACATTTGTTAACAGCAACTGTACAAATGCAGTTCTAACTTATAAATTTGCAAGAATAAAGTATGCATTTTTTTTAGTTGTAGTATGTAGTAGAGGGGCAATATATTTTCAGGAACTAATTGTGTAACAGGCTCTATTCGCGGTTTTCAACTAATTCTACAGGAGAAATACTTTTTATACATATTGTTTGATTGAAGTGTCTCCTTCCGTGATTAATCGTTATTACACAACTACTATTTAAGTTAAGTTAATTGAGTTCGAGAGAAGAAAGAGAGATAAAAAAATTGAAGATAGCAATTGAATGTGTTGTTGTTAGATTTAGTAGAATTTATATTTGAGTCAAAAGTATAATTGAAAAAGGTACCAAATGCCACATGATGAAGATCAAGGAATGAACCAATGAACCTCCATTTACTGATTAATATTTTTTCATTATAAATATTTATTGTAGATTGAAACTGACTTGTTCCTCATTGGCTTAAGTTAGCTTTGATAGTAATTGCAAATCTAAGAAATAAAAGTTTATACTTTTAATGGCTCTATTTTCTACAAACCTTCACACCCACGCGAGCGGAACTTGTTTACAATTGAAAGTTAAAGCTATAAAATGTCGTAGAATATATCTAGTTTTCCACGTTGTAATAATATTAAAATGATGCATCTAGGTTGTCTCTTGATGAAATATTTAAAAGTTAATTGAATAAATTATAGTTTAAAAAAATAAACAAGATATCAATCATTGACATGGCCAAGTAATTTTAGCGCGTTTTTCACATGTTGTATTTTACAATAATGCAACTAATAAACTTTTTACTAACAGAAAGTAGTACTATACTTAAATTTTTTTTTTAAATCAAAATTTTTTTTTTGAAAAAATATTTTTTTTTTTAATTTTTAAATTTAAATATGATTTAGTTCATCTAGGGCACAAATGCGACCAAATGCCGAAAACCCGAGGTCAATCGGTTAATTATTGGCTGAGAAAAAGGTACGACAAAATATGGAACGAAGACGAGGACGAAGACGAAGACGAAATTTGTGTCCTAATAGCGCTTTTTTTTACACTACATGAAAAACGCGCTAAAAATACCTTTTTATAGGTAACCGAACTAAGTTCTAACTTAATCTTTTAGTCGCCAAATCTGGAAATGGGATCTGATATTAGTCGCTAGATGCTGGAATGGGATCTGAAATTAGGAAATCGTTAATCTTGATAATCCTGATCAGGACAATGGAACAAAATTATTAAATTATTGTATTGTCATCGGTCCTGAACAAGTGAGCAAAATTTCGAATGAATCTGACCTTTTAAAGTGGGTAAAAAGGGAGTTCAAAGATTCCGTTACATACAAGTGAAGCTTATAAAAGGGTGTTAAAAAGACTATGTTACACTATGGGTTGTAAGTGACGTTCATGTAAAATTGCCTTTGGACAGGTAAAAGAAACAATTATGTGAGACAATATTTTGAATAAACATGAGTTATATTTGAGAAGATACTGGGGGGAGGGGGTCAGTGGCGTAACGTGCAACCCCGCAACCCCTGCATCGTGGAGGGAGGTAGGATTCTAAGGGGTCCAAAACCTGACTGATATCAAACAAGTAGTTTACCAATTCATAAAATATTAAAGGCAAAACCTGACTTTGCAGGAAGGTCCTAATATTCTCCGCTACGCCACTGATACTGGGGGAAATTCAGTGTGATTTTTCGATTCCCAGTTGAGTTGAGAGGAAGCAATACCAGAGGTGAAATCATTGGGGCGCAAGAGAGTGCCTGTGCAGTATGGGCGAAGCATGATGTAAATTCATTCCTGGTAGAGTCATTCTAGACATGAAGGTTTTTCTATTTTGCCCAGTTTAAATCAGTAGGCATAGGAGCCAAGACAAAGACTTCTACCGTTTGATATTCCGATCCTTGCATCAACAGAAGTAGTGCATTTCCTCCTCTATGCGAAATAGTCTAATGCAACCTTTTTTTCTGTCGGGCCGCACACATATGTTAGCTATTTCACGCGGGCCGAATACATACGATTGCTCTTTCACTCTGGCCGCAACATGAGGAGAAATGAAGGGGGGGGGAATGCTTTAAAGGGTTCACCCATGTGATGAATTGAAAAAATCAAAATTTTTTTTCTCCATAAATTGCTTTCCTAACATGTCTAAAATACGGTGGTAAGGTGATTTTTTAAAATTCGAAGTCGTTTTAAAGAAGCAAGTGTTAGAAGAGCAGCTGTTCGGAGCGTTGAGTTGGAGCGCCTATTGGGTGCAGTCAGCTTGAGACTATTGACCCTTCTATGCAAATATGCGTTCATACAAGTATAGACAAATTTGTAGAGGTTTAAAGGGAAATATCTATAGTTAATGAATATTTCGTCGAACTTGTTTTAGTCTTCGCCACCAGGCAACGCCGATTGATGGTAAGGTTAGATTTTCATTGTTTTAATCGGACTTGAAACTTTAAATGCGTTTTTCTCAAAACTGTGTTTTCAAACTTTCTTCCATCGTATCTCAAGAACGGTTTGACCAAATGACTTCAAATTTATATGAGGTTTGTCAGTAGCGCACACAAAAATTTTTCAAGGGGGGAGTCTATGGTCGAAAGTTCCCCAACTCGTATCATACCTCAAGACAACACCAATTTATTCTTCTGATTTTGTTGATTTTGTTAACAAAAAACAGTAAAAAAATAAATTATTGAATTAATAATTAGCATTAATTAATAAAATAAATTGTTAATTACAAGTACTTAATTAAATTTGACGTTATATATATGTAGGATATCCCACAGAACTTTCTTTTTTGTAAAAGGTTAGATCATATCCCTTTGCAGAGGATGACAATGTTAGTCAAAACAGCATTCCACAGCAACGCCATCTAGCGTGCTTATTAAAACGCTGACTCGATTTGGTTTCGTCAGAGGCCCACTAACCATCGACTAGGAAGCATCGTTTCAGCGCATCCGAGCTTGTTTCTCCGACATTAGGCGGTAAGTCACCAGCACATCGCATAATGAGTTTTATTTAATTTCTAACGTCCTCCCAGAAGGGACTGACTATCTATCCTCCTATATTAATGTCTGCCTATAAATGTTCCTATATTTTTAAATTCCTGCATGTTTTAATTTCTATTTTGTAAATATTCCCCATGTAAATACTCTCCTATAACTTGTAATAAATTATTTAGTTTCTTCAAACTATGTTGTCTGTTCTATTTCTCAAAGTTAACCCATACATCGTAAAAACCCATAGACCAATAAATAAACCCCGCTATCTGAAGAATCTAACTTTTTGGAAGATTTCGGTTAGATTCCCACATATATATATAGAATTATCATCAATCGAAAAAAACTCAAGGGTTTTGGTGGGTGTCCGAACCACCAAGACCCCCCCCCCTTGTGTGGGCCATTGAAGTTTGTATCTGTGGGCGTCTGGACTGTAAAACAGTCCTCCATCCCATATCGTGAAAGTCTTAAATGTTGGAACGACTCTAGTTGGGTTTCGCATTCTGCGGAGAGGCATGGTGGCTATTTTCAAATTTATAGGGTGGACTCAGCTCATATATACGCACCAAGTGGACTACGATCATTCCAAATTTCAAAATGTTTTTATTTTTTATAGCAAAAACATAACAAAAATACCCATGAAATTCGGAACTTTTTCTTCAGAGGTCTACCAAAATTCCAATTTTTGATATTTTCAATTGAGTATAGTCCATTCAGTGCATTTAAGCTTATAGATTAAAACGTCGATAATTTTTTTTTATTTCAGATAAGCCAATCAGCCGGAATCGAGGAGGAAGTTTTCGAGGTGTTTGGGCTCAGAGCGCTATAACTCACGTTCTATTGAATATTTTTGGCTAAACATTTATATACATACTCTTAAAATGCATATAAATAAACGACAAGAAAACTTAAAGCTCTATTTTTTTACTGGTCGTCAAAAAAAAAAGCCTCTAAAATTGCTTAAAAAACAGGCCGTTATACATGGGTGAACCTCCTTAAGACCAAGATAACACAGAAAATTTAAAATGTGGAAATTGATCAAAATATTAAACCTCCTATTTTGCTTTTTTTAATTACTATTTTTTATATTTTTGATTTCTGTCCCTGAATTTTTCTAAATTGGAAGCATTTAAGAATCACTCTTTCATAATTTCTGCATCAGTAAACGGTTTCACATGATTACCAATGATATAACAAATTTCATAGGGTGTCTTTGTTACCGCTGTGACATTACCACTGACAAAACACTTTTTTGCTGTTGTAAAGATTATTCAAGAAAGCTTATTTATCATCTCTTGAAAGAGATCTTCCAAGAAAAGTGTCATTGAACGATTTCTGTTTATTATATTTTTTAAATACACTTTCGTGACAAATCAAACAATTACTGAACCATGCTTGTTTTTCACTACAAAATAGTCAACTTCCCAATCGTCTTGAAACAATCTATTTTCTTCGAATATTTTTCACTTGCAAGATATGAAAAATAGATAAAAATTAGTTCTACTCATAAAATGGTTGCTACTCCTCTGTTGTCTATTATTACTAATCAGAAAAAAATATCAATTCGCTCCCATACGACATCGACAGCAAAAAAACAAAATTGATACACTTGATTTTTCAACAAAGAATTCCTCACCAAATTTTCGTAAATGAATTTCTTAGAGCAATGGGCCATGAACGGGTCCTTTAAAAGGGCCCGGTGGGCCGCAGGTTGAGCATCGCCGGTCTAATGGATCTTGTGTGTCTTGGCCAGTCTCTGAAGGATTAGAGAAAACAATATAAAAGGATGCAAGAAATTAGGAAAAGAAACGTACTCTTCCCCTTTTTTTTCCTCATAAAATGAGCAAAAATAATTGAGTTGATCATTTTACTTGAAATCTTACCACAATATACGTTTATTTTCGAACCCCCAGCAACACTGAATTATCAAAATCGCTGATTTAACAAAAGATATTTAGGTTTCACATAACAATGTAAGCATGGAAAAAAATATAGGCAGCGGTATCTCATTCCACGTGTGGAGATATTCGTTGTTTCCAAAAAAAGAATGATTTTTTTTTTGCATAATAAATCTATTTTACACAATTTTTTTTTAAAACGAAAGAGGTCATCCATCTAGAGTTATCTTATCGAAAAACCTTTGTTGATTCGTTTTGAATCCGTATCGATTAAATAAATAAATAACACTCTTTTAGATAAATATTACACACATTTTTCATACCTCTTGACAAGCAGAAAATCACTTACTATATTTTTTTTAAGAAGAAATTTTAAAAAATCTCAAAATCCCGCTAGAATTAATTTTATGAACAAAGAAATTATTCCGACAGTTTGCCTATTTTCCCCCTGAAATGAATTTTTTTAAAATTTGGCAGAGCAATATGTGCTAATTAATCCGAAAAAATATTGAGTTCTGGGGAACTTTTTAAATTTAGGAACATACTTGAAATGCTAATTCAAACCAAATTTAATTTGAAAAGGCTCGATTTCATTAATTAAGAATGAATAGTAGCGTATCCAACACGAAATATAAAGTCGGTGAGTGTTTTATTAACATCGCTCTATAAGCAATATGAGGGTTATTGGCAAGGGAACTCGTCGTTTTAAACTCAAATCAAATGACGAAGACGACACCCTAACTGCTACCTTTCTCTCCAACCTACCACATGACTCCAACGGTAGGATTTTGAGACATGGCAGATTTAAAGAATCCGACCACAAGCGACAACTTTTTAAAAAAAAAATTGAGATAGGGGGATTTGTTGTTGTTGTTGTTTTTAGATTTATTTAGTACATTTTAAGAAAAATATGTTAAAGCTAAGAAGAAATTTTTTTTTATTGTTACTAAATGGGAAAAAATGGGTAAAAATTTACAAAAAATTACATAAACGAGGCCCATTCTGTACAAAAAGTTTATGAACAAATTTTCAATTTTGATGCATTGTTTTGATATCCACTTTTGAAATGACCTTCAGGATAAGAGATATTTTAGTTTTTACAGAAACTAGAGCACTTTATCTTAGCTATTATATGAAATTGCTTTAAAAAAGTGATTATATTCACATAAGGGACTATAAATTATGTAATAAAGCAGTGTTTGATAAATCTGAAGGTTAAAACACTTCATTATTATACAGAACATACACGAAAGGTTTCACTTAATTATTTTCAAAACTTTTTGAGCAATCACTGTCCCCTATGAGCATTTTAAAAAAAAAAGAAATATTTCGAGAAAACGAATTTTAAAGTACATCTTGTTTAAAGTAGTGGCATCTATTTTTACTAAAACTTGGTATTTTTATGAAGCTAATAAGATGACCTGTAAAATAAAGTCATAAAAAATGTCAATTTTTGGCCAAATTCACGATTTTAGGGTAGTCACGGATACCTTAATGAACATCAATTTTCTACACGGAGGGTCTTCAGAAGCACAAGGGCTTGAACTCATGACACGTTGTCCACGAGTTAGAGACCAAAACCATTAGACCAATAAAACGAGAAAAAGAATTAGGTATTCTGTTCAAATTTTAAAAAATCAACATACTCCACCAACAAGCAATATGGATTTTTCCGAAAAATAGGAAGTGACAGTCAAAAGTGCCTTAATTCTGACTGTATGGATTAAACAGAACATGGATTAAAATCAGAGCATATCTTATACATCATTCCTTTTCTGTAACGAATGTAATGAGTTGTGTTCTTAAGAAATGAGTTGTTTTGTAATATGATTATGCTCTGAGGGAGAAAGAGATAATAATTATGATCCTAACGAATGAGAGTTATTTTTTAATTGAACCAAATGAGCTCATTTTACAAAGATATTCTTTGTTTACAGAAAAAATTATCGTTATATAATTCTTTAACTGTTGACAACATCTAGAGTTATTTCGTTGACCTTTTAATAGAACAGAACACGTTCATTTTAACATTAGACGACATAAAAATCCAAGAATAGTGAGAAATAAGAATATAAATTATTTTTTTGAAACATTAAGTAATTTAGACGAAACCCCGTACATGTTGATCTGGAAAGCCAAAAGCGCGCTCATACTTATGATATAATATAATTTCCACACAGGAATTTTTCAAGGTGGGTCCAGGGTCGAAAATCTACTCAGAATTCGAAGGAACTGTTCAGAATTTAGATTTATTTGTTTGATGGGTTAATATTGATTTCGTGTAACTTATGATTCCAAGCCAAGGCAAGGGAAATTTTTATTTCGTTAAATGTTTTATTCTTCAGTAGCGTACACAGGATTTTCCAAGGGGTGGGGGTCCAGGGTCGAAAATCTACTCAGAATTCGAAGGAACTGTTCAGAATTCGAGATTGCTTATTTGTTTGATGGGCTTAAGTCATTGATTTCGTGTAACTTATCGATTCCAAGCTTCAAAGGCAAGGAAGGGAACATTTTTATTTCGTTAAAATGTTTTATTCATAGGTACACAGGAATTTTCAATTATTCTTCAATTCAGCTGTTTCGAACATGGATGGTTAATCATTTTTTTTATATTAACTTCGGTTTTATTTCGTTAAAATGTTTTATTCCATACAGTAGCGTACACAGGAATTTTCCAAGGGGTGGGGGTCCAGGGTCAAAAATCTACTCAGAATTCGAAGGAACTGTTCAGAATTCGAGATTGCTTATTTGTTTGATGGGGCTTAAGTCATTGATTTCGTGTAACTTATCGATTCCAAGCTTCAAAGGCAAGGAAGGGAACATTTTTATTTCGTTAAAATGTTTTATTCCATATAGTAGCGTACACAGGAATTTCCAAGTTAGGTCAATCTACTCAGATTCGAAGGAACTGTTCGAATTCGAGATTGCTTATTGTTTGTTGGGCTTAAGTCATTGATTTCGTGTAACTTATCGATTCCAAGCTTCAAAGGCAAGGAAGGGAACATTTTTATTTCGTTAAAATGTTTTATTCCATACAGTAGCGTACACAGGAATTTTCCAAGGGGTGGGGTCCAGGGTCAAAATCTACCAGAATTCGAAACTGTTCAAATTCGAGATTGCTTATTTGTTTATCGACTTATCATGCTTCCAGGAACTTATCGATTCCATAGCTCACAGGAACATTATTTCTTATATGTTAGATTCTTAGTCAACTATCGGGAACAAAAAACAGTAAAAAATTAATTATTGAATTAATAATTTACATTAATTAATAAAATAAATATTAATAACAAATATTTAATCAAATTTTATGTACAATATACATAGGATTATAATCAATCGTGAAAAATATCAAGGGCATGGGGGAAGGCTCTGAACCCGAGGCCCCTTCCTTGTGTGAGCCACTGCACGGGGTCTTTTATTGATTGTTTCTATTAATGTGGAACTTAAACGCTGCACGAGAGCTATTCGCGAAGTACCTCGTAATTTTGAATCACAGAATGTACTTTTTCTAAACAGTGTTTCCATATTTTTAGAGGCGGAATATACCGTATTTATCCGAATTTAAGCTGCCCTCGATTCTAAGCCGCTCCCCAAATTCTCAACATGTTTTTTGAGAAAAATGTTATCATCTATTCTAAGTCGCACCCCCAATTCTCTACACGTTTTTGAGAAAGAATAAATTCTGCAAAAGGTGCATCGATTCCGATAATTAAGAAATTTACAAAATTTTTTAAAGAGATATAAAAAAAAAGTTTATAATCAATTTATTTTACCAACATTATAAAAACATTTCAAATCCATACATGAACCTGTAATTACTCTAACTGTCAGTATCATATGTTTCGGAAATGATTTGTCATTCCCATTGCCACAGCTGAATTCGGAATTATTGCCATTTTCTTACACGATGTTGTCTTCCGTGTCATCCAATGCATTTGTTATGCAACATTTTTAAAAAAAACTTTTTTCAAGAATGTAAAAAGAATTATTAAAGACTTTTGAACATTTAATAGCAAACATCATTTTGCTTACGCCATCGACGTATATTTGTTTCATCCGTGTCAAATTTTCAGTGGTCGCTGCTCTGTTTCCGCTTTTTTCTGCATATAAAATTGCCTCCCTTTCCATATTTACGTTATAGGGAAATGATCTTGTTGCTATTACCGATATCTATGATCAGTGGCGTAACGGAGAATATTAGCCCCCCCCCCCCGCAAACTCAGGTTTTGGGCCCTAGCCTAAATACGTACATAGCATCAGTCAAGCTTTGGGCACCTTAGAGTCTGTGCTCTCTCCCTCGCAAGGCGGGAGTTGCAAGGGTGTACGTTGCGCCTCTGTCTTTAACGTTTAGGTGATTAAAAGAAAGCTTATACAAAAAAATCTCCTAAGTACTAACAAACAACGATGTTTAGGATAGACTCAATACTAGAGATAAACTGCGGAAAGGGCGAAGTCATCGATGCTAGTGGCCAAAACGGACGGTTAAATTTTTCCTCTTGAAAGGGGCGGAAGCTGAATTTTACCCATCCAGCATATGTTTTCTCTTCGATTCTAAGCCGCACCCGATTTTCAGTAGCACAAACACTGGAAAAATAGTGCGATTTAGATTAGAGTAAATATGGTAAAAGGGGTTTATTGAATTTAAAGTTTTTACTGGCCTACCAAATTTTATTTTGGGAATTATTCGTATAAAACGATGAATAACTATTGCTTATGCATTGAAAATTATTATGACTAGAAAAGATAATAAATGAGCAGTAATAGGATTCCTTAAATTATACAACAATATTTTTTAATAGTAATAGTTCATGACTAAAACAAGCACGTAAGAAATTTTACAGATTTTTTTTATTGAAAAGAATGGTAAAATCCTCGTCCACAACAAAGTATCACGCACAGGGTTCACTAAAGTAAGTATTAATTGCACATTACAAAGGAATGTAGGAAAAAAGTCACTTGAGGTTATGAATGATTACAAATATTTGCAACAAATTCACAGAACTTTATAAGCACTTCTGGTGGAAAGAAGCTGCTGAAGATTCGGAGGCCAATTTATGTTAAGTCCCTCCACACACACGCAGGTTGGACATTAAACTAGTAATTCATTTTTTGAAAAAGAATTCGATTAAAAATTATTTTACATAAATTTTAAACTTTTGGTAATCACGATAATAGAAATTTTTTTAAAAAATAGAAATTTAAAAGCATTTTTTAAATTGTGCCGATGTACGTAGTCATTACAAAAAACAGCGTCTGATTTGACGAAAGAAACGAATTTCATTTGCGAGTGATAGAAACTGTTGTGTAATTGTGTGAAATTCTAATCTCTTCATTTCCACAGTCTGATTTTCACTTTTTTTTCTTAACATAAATAAACTTTTAGGAAAATTTCCTCTTTAATCAGCAATTAACTCTTCGATTGGTAAGATGTAAAAAAATAAATAAAGAGAAAAAAGAACTATTGGGAAATGTGTCTAAAATTTCATCCAAATTTATTCAATTATTGAAACTGGATATTTTAAATTTCGCTGTGTGTGTGTGTTATTTATAAACTATTTCTTATAAGTATAGATAAATATTTGCTTATTTAAGTATATGAAATATGCAAAACATTAATAGGCAAAAATTATAAATTCGTAAGAATCCTAAAAAACAAAAATCCCCACACGGAAGAAATTTTAATAATAAGAATTCGTCATTATGTCAAAAATTATCATTTGATGTCAAACGTTTTAATGATAATCATTAATTTGTTGAATATTTTTATTTCCTGCTTCACAAAGCTTCCATTTTTATTAATTTAATAATTATTTTTTGTTAATTTTTATTAATTTAATATTTTTTTAATTAATTTATTTAATTAAAATTATTTATTCTATTTTTATTTAATATTTTATTAATTGCTTAAATTTTTATTTAATTAAACAAGAAAGCATATTTATTTGAATACATCTGTGTATATTTATTTGAAGGCATCTGTGTATCTTTATTTGAGCCGCCCATCCGGTATCGCGGTTAGCGACGCTGACTTCTGTGCGGTAGGGCCTGGGTTCGAATCCCGGAGAAGACATGGATGTTTGTAAATGTAAATAGCCGTCGAGCCGCAAGTCCTCTTGTGAGGTTGGTGTAAAGGGAAGAGAGATTGGAGGTCAATGACTACCCCCAGGGTGTCCTCCTTCAAAATTGGGGGTGGAAATGAGCTAAATTGTACTGTCACATTCATGGTGCCCAAAGCTATGGCTAACAACAGGCGTCAATTACCCTTTGCTACGATGAATTTCGTGGGCTTCGATATGGCCTTTACCGATCAGGTGGCATTAGGGACAACGCATATTTATTTGATTATATTTGTGTACATTTATTTGAATGCATCTGACACATTTATTTGAATACATATATAAGAGAAAAGCTACGCACTTACTCATCATGATACCTCCGGAACTGTTAGACCAATGAATTTAAATTTGTCAGGCATGTTCCTTTCATAGAGTAGAGATCCACTAAGAACGGGTTTTTTGTGAAAATCGATCCCCCAAGGGGCGTTGTGGGCAAAAATTCTCGTTTAAAATCTGTTATACCCTCAGACTTAAAATTTGGCAAAAATATTTCTCTTGTTGAGCTAAAATCTGATAAGAACGGATTTTACAGCAATCGACTACGAAAGGGGCGTTATTGTTAAAAAAAAACCTTTTTGAACAATTAGAATTCCAGACTTGAAATTTGGTAAGCATGCTTACTTTATTGAATAGTTATCCACAAACAACAGATTTTGCAGAAATCGACTCTCAAGTGGGGGTGCGGGAGAGGGACGAAGGTGTTGCAGAAAAACAAATTCTCATTTTTGAACTATTAGACCAACAGACTTGAAACTTGGCAAACATCTTTCTTTTGTTGAGGTTCTCTAAAAATAGGATTTGCAGAAATCGACTCACAAGCGGGTTGCTGAAAGATTTATAAAAATAAAAATTCCCCTTTTTTTTTTGAACTATTACACCCACTGACTTGAAATTTGAGAAGAATCTTTTTTCTGTTGAATAGAGATCCGCCTTGAACGTGTTTTGCGAAAATTGACTCCAGTAGGGGTTTGCCGATACTACAGGAGGAGGGGGGGGCGTTATACTCGTAGATAAAAAAGGTTCCAGTTTTTGAAAAATTAGCCTTACAGACTTGGAATTCTGCACTCATGTTTCTTTTGTTGAATAGAGATCCGCAAAATATGACGGATTTCCAAAGGAGGGATGGGGGTTGCTCCAAGGATATAAATGTTAAATATTATTCTGTTTTAGAAGCTCATTTACTGTGTTTTTCAAATCAAGAGGTAAGAGCTGTAAAAATGTTTTTGAATACAATCCAAAACTTTATGCTGGGACTTAGATAGTAATAGCCTTAAAAAGAATGTATAGCCTTACAATGTGATGTAATGCCCGGTGAAGCTGACAAATAACAGCTAGTATTTTATAAAGCAGTGCTTCTCAAACTTTCAATATTTGCGACTCAATTTTCAATCATAAGTTTCATCGCCCCCCTCCTTTACAATAACAATGTAATGAATTCAATTATGATGTACCTAAGCCCTAAAGCTACAATACGACTTTAGTTATAAACCGTACAAATTATCAAGATACATATTAAATTTTCTACATGATAAGCCCATGGGGTCCAAAGTAGTTATTAAACTTGTTCTTAACTTAGTATTGATGAATTAATGATCAAACACAGTGTGTACAGTACCGAAGCATTTATGTATGTATATTATATCAGTGCAAATATGTATTTTACTTTTTACTAAGTTTTTACTATCTCGCTTTCTTGTATGTCTGTCCGGGTGGAATTTTGTAACTGATTTTAAACTAACTTCCTGATGAGCTAGGGACTTGAAATTTGGACCATAGCTCAAAACTGGATGATAGTGCATAAAAATGTGTATAAAACATAGTACATTAAAAAAATTTATTATAAAATTGCTTGTTATTATGTCAGAATGTATTTTGTCTTGTTTTCTTTCAGTAAATTGACAATTTTCTAAATTATCTTTTATTTTCGACTTTTCGATCACCTTCCCGGAAGGATTATCACGCCCCTCCTCTAGGTGGCACGCCCCATGGTTTGAGAAACGCTGTTATAAAGAATATTTTACTTATAAATGTATAGATAATTAGTTTAAAGTAATTAATGTACTACAAGTACTGAATTTCACTTTCGGGTGGATCTTAAATAAATTCTTTTGTTCGCTCTGCAACTTCATATATTACGCTATTTACTTCTCCGTTGTCAAAAAACAAGAACCAAAATTTATTTTTAATAATTCAAAGTATTCATTCTAGAACGAATCTCCCAAAATGTATTAAAATGCAATTCCTGGTAAAAATGAAAATAAACTGGAAATTCCAAAGTTTATTTTCAAACAACAGTATTTATTTATTTAAACCGTCGAACGAATTTTAATAACAATAAACTGATAATTCGCAACTAAACAGAGTTGAATAAATATAAACATCACAAATATCAAACTAATAGGTTTCTTAATAAATATCTCTATTGACATTCAAAATAAAGTCCTTAATGTAAGCCAAGTGTGTGATCAATATCACGTCCAATGTGCGTACAATTTCTCCGGAGATAAAGTTTGAAATAACAATAGATTCATACATTTGTAAACAATTGTTTTCTGATAAAATGGACTGAAAGTGCTTTAAATCACATACCATTCGAGTTTTGATTATTGATTGTCAAAGTCGAGTAATATTTGAGTATTATTGGTACTTAAATGCTAAAAATCTATTTTCAGAGCAATTTTAAGAAATTGTTATTATAAAGGAATAGAAGAGTAATTATTATATTTCTACAGAGTAGCTAAGTATAAATATTTTCGGTATGATTTATTTTTCTAGAAGATTATTTGCGACTTAATAGAAATGATTAAATTTTCATCTATAATGACCAAAAGTTTTAAAAAAATTTGTGAAAATTGATTTTTTTATAAAATATACTTAATTAACAATTATTACTTTTGGAGTAAAAACAAACCGTGAATATTTTTATACAGAAGTATTACATTCGTACGTACAGAACAATTAACTGTCTAAAGTAAACGATGAAATTAGACTTTTAAAATAAAATAAAAGATAAGAAGAAAGAAGTACAGGATGCAGTATTTTGCAAAAGAAATGTTTCAACATTTAATTGGTCTCAGGGTGTTAACTTTTCCTGGAGGGCTGAAAATATAAACAATATTCAAATACATAGAACTCTTTTAAATTAAAATTAAATAATTCGAATCTTTTACACATTATTTATAAAGGAATGAGGCTTCAGAAAAGTGTAAAATGTTTAAAATATAATCATAATTTTAAAAATTATAAGCATATGAAAATAATAATTTTTTTATAAGAAATATTAATTAAGTTTTACAGCACGCATGCTATATTCAAAAGTATTAGCTTTAATTGCTAGCAATAAGCTGATTTATGAAGTTAAATGTATCCTTATTACACCGTAGTAAATTTAAACAAATAGAATAATAAATTATATTTTTTAAAAAATAAAAAAAATATTTCAAATTTTTTTAAAAAAAACTTTAATATTTTTCAAATATTTTGAAATACAAAAGACATATTATTCTTACTTTACCAGGGCTTAAAGTGTATGATACATTTTATAATTCTATAAAGTTTTATGCATCAAAGGCCACTATTTTAGAAAATAGCTTGCGCGCAGTAAAACTTAATTAATATTTCTTATAAAAAAAATTCTTATTTTCATATGCTTATAATTTTTAAAATTATGATTATATTTTAAACATTTTACACTTTTCTGAAGCCTCATTCCTTTATAAATAATGTGTAAAAGATTCGAATTATTTAATTTTAATTTAAAAGAGTTATATGTATTTGAATATTGTTTATATTTTCAGCCCTCCAGAAAAAGTTAACATCCCTGAGACCCCTTAAAAAAGTATCAAGCTACATTTGACAACTTTAAAAAATACATGACAATTTAAAAAAAATATTGAAAATATAATTTTCATCAAAAACTGTTGCAAAATTTAACCATTGTGTAGAGCTATTTTGAAACAAGTGAGCATCATAAGTAGCGGACAAAAAGCAAGTAAAAATTTTGACTCAGTTTTGCGATTAAATTTCAATTTCCTTTAAAAAATATTTTAAATGAAAAAAAATCTTAAATAATATAATAATAAAAGCTTAAATAATTAAAGCTCGTAGGTAAAACATAATTCCCTTTTTTCCCTTCTAATTTCAAAATAATGATTCATCGTTTATTTAGTCGTATATTCAAGCAACAGACGGACAGATTTTTTTAATTTTGAGCCTCAGTCAAGTGACAAAGGGGACACCTCTCCAAACTTCCACACCAAGCCAACGAAAGAACTTTGAGCCTCGAAAGATTCAACATGCATCAAGCCACTCTTTACACAGAGAGTCCCTAGAAGCATCAGGATTTGAACCCACGAACGACAGAAACAACGATGATCACGAGTTAGCGACCATGATCGCGGTCGCAGTTTAAGTAATCAAAAGATACGTCAGAAGAAAAATAATTGGAAGAAATTGAATTTTTACACAGCACATATCTTATAAAGCAATAAGCATATTACCGAATATCTTATAACTATAAAGGACATATAGAATGTGTGAATAAGGATAAATATTTATCCTTATACATATAAGGATAAATATTTTCGTTTTACAAATATTTTTAAAGAAACTAATCACATTTTATCAATTACATTTTGAGAGATACTTTGTCAGTTTAAATATATTTGATAAAAATATTATCGTTTAAAAATGTTCGGGAAAGTTGTAACGATACGCGATATCTTTTTAAAATTGAAGCCAAGAGAGATTTTCATAATTTTCTTTGAATGTTATTTTTGATTTTAGATAATTTACGCCAGTGCTGAAAGCTGAAATATTAATACCTTAGTTCCTTTAAATAGAAATGTCAAATAGGGATGCAAATCAATGGCTTTTAAATATTTTCTACAAACAAATTTTAATTTTCTGTACTAATTTATTAGCAAAAACCCACACTTTAAAATTTAAAAGCATTCCATAAAAACAAATTTTATTTTTTAAGGTATCCGACTACCCTAAAATTCTGAATTTTGTCAAGAATTGACAAATATTTTTTATAGTTTTATTTTAAAGGTCATATTATATGCTTTATAAAAATATCAAGTTTTTTATGTTCCTTTCACTAGAACAAAAACTACAAGTGTTTTAGTAAGAGCAGATGCCAATTTTAAGCAAGACGTCATACTTTTTAAAACGCGTTTTACTCGAAATGTGTTTTTTAGAACAAGCTCAAACGGGGACCGCAATTGCTCAAAAAGTTTAACTGAAATTTGTTGTGTATGTTCTGTATAATATAGGAGTGTTTTTAACCTCCAGATTTATCCATCACTGTTTTATTACAAAATTTATAGTTCATTGTATTAATATAATCACTGTTTTTTTAAGCAATTTCGTATAATAACAAAGACAAAGCGCTTTAGTTTTTGTAAAAATTAAAATACCTCTTATTCTGAAGGTTATTTCAAAAATGAATAACATAGCAACACATCAGAATTGAAAATTTGTTCATAAACTTTTGATACAAAATTGGCCCCGTTTATGTAATTTTTTGTAAATTTTCATCAATTTTTTCCCATTTTAGTAATAATAATTTTTTCCACTCTTTTTGTTTTAGCATATTTTTCTTAAAATGTACTAAATTGTTTTAAAAAACACACACACACACACAAATCCCTATATCCCGACTTCTCCATGTTTTTTTTTTTAAAAATGTGTTGCAGGTAGGCGGATACTTTAACACATTTAAAGTGAAAAATTAATCTAGCATCATGCGGTGTTGGAGACGAAATGTTGAAAATATTTTATCCACACAACACACCAAGAAATTTAAACAGGTAAGTGTTTATTAACATCGCACTAAAAAGCAACACTAGGGCTATTGGCGATGAACCTTATAATTCTAAGCCAGGACGGCACCTGAGCTGACATCTCCCTCCCCTAATTACTGCACCACACCAAGTAGAGAACTTTCAAATACAACATATTTAACGTACATCACCCGCTCCACCTCAGGACTCACTTTCCCCCATCTGGAATCTGTCTGCCTGCAAGCACCACTTAGCCACTCCCCCTTTCCACGTTCGATCAACTAATCAGGTAGCTTCCTATCAACCCAGGACTCCCACTTTCGTCAGGCACCAAAACACTTTTCTGATATGGGATGGAGGATCACTTCGCGATCCAAACTGCTTAGTGACGTCAAGCGAATAATATCTACACGGTGGATCTTCAGTGGTACTAGTCTCGAACTCATGATACGCGCACCCCGAATCTCTGACCATGACCACTGGGATACAGTGGCAAGAATCTTAAGCGAATTCAAATGGAGACTTAAAATGGTGTTTTGTCCACATGTCGCTTTTAAGAAGGCATCTAATACAGAGGTGGGCAATTGTTTTGATTCAAGGGCCACATTTTGGAAGTGGAGGATGCCGGGGGACCACACCTTTTTCAAATAATTGTATTCATTAATAACTTTGAATCTCAGAAAAGTTATAAGTTGTACCATAAAAACCAATACAAATGTTAAATGAAATAGTAGCAGTTTTTTTTTTCAATTTATTTATCATGATAATTTCATATCTATTGCTTCACACACACAAGCACATTTAATTTTAGAGTTGGTTTAATGAGACAATTGTACCCTATCACACTTTTCTACAGCTTTTAAAAAAAATCAGGAATGGGATTGTTTGTTGAAATTCTCCTCAAAGCCTACAAATTAATGTCAGCTAACTTTCACATATATTTACTCTTGTTGATCTTACAGGAAAAGGTTCTTACAAATATATGTTAACTCAAATATAGTGAGCATTTTCTGTCCATTTGGCCTTCTGAATGTCTCGACGTTCCGCTATTTACTCACCCCTGATATAATAGACCAAGGGCAGGCAAATTTTTCCAGGGTAAGGGCTACTTCTAATTTTTTCAAGATGTTGCGGTCCACCCAATGACGTAGGTCAGGGATGGCGAACAAATGGCACGCGACACAATATTTTGGGCATTTATAGATCAAAACGGTTTGAATTTTAGTTCAAAATAACAAAGTTCTCTATGAAAGTATGAGTATTACGAACAAATACGAGTGATTCAAAAATTTATTGAAACAAGGAAAAAGTTGAAATAGAAAGATTAACAAGAAATATAAGTAAAAATGCCAGTAACGGAATTTTGGAAACATGAAATTCGATTCCAGACACATTTAACTAGTTAAAGAAGCCGGCTAATGCTATTTTATCCATATTTTCATTTGTCTATACCTGCGAGTCATTATTTTCAGAGATGAATAACATTAAAGACTTGTTTAGAAACCATTTGGCAAATGACTCCAATTCAGCATGCATTCTGCTTTTATTACAATCCTAATAAATTTTTTGTCGTCGAATCTGTGCAACAACAAAAATCACACCAATATTACTTTAATTTGAATTACACGTATAGCTAAAAAATTTCCTACTAGACAGTACAAAATGCATTTTTTCGTAGTAATTAAAGAGTTTTGAGATGTTGTATTTAGTTTTATTATTTTCCCAATAATGATTAGTCAAAATCATTTGATGGCATGTCTATACCTCAGTAAACATTTATTTAGAAAAAAATGGCACGTTGATCCATAAAGTTTCGCCACCCCTGGCGTAAGTAAAGGTCTACAATATTTATTATTACTTAATAATAAATACGCGGAATATGTACTAACATACATAACTGCAATTAAAATTATCTTACACTTTTAAGACCATGTTTAAAACAAAACGCAAGATACAAACACAATAATAATAGCCATGAATATATTAATATCAAACGATGCATTTATTATGAAACAATTCAAAATATATTAAAATATGAAACATTTTCGTCTAATGTTAGTTCTCGTAGCTATAGTCAGTAGAAGAGTTAGTCTGCATACTGTCAGCCAGTCTTGAATTTTTCGGTGTATAATTACTAATTGCTAATCTTCAAGTGGTCACCCCAAAATGTCTTGGTGGTCCACCGGTCGATCGCGATTGACTTAATGTTTATTCCTGTGATAGACTGTCTTCCATTTTATTTTGTTTTCTTTTTCGAAGATTAAATAAAAATGGAACTCAGAGGAACAGTGATAATTTAAAAAAAAATAGAATTAAGAAAGAAACAGAAATAGATATAATCTTTTTGATCGAAACTTTTTAACAAACTACCGCGCAGTGCTTTATACGAGGAAGATAAACATTTCTTAAATAACACTTCCGTAAGATATTAATTTCTTCTCACATGTAGGGAGAAAAAATTATGAATTTCCCTTACTGCCTTAATCTGAACATGGTTTAATTTAAAAGGGCAAACTTCACAACTTCTTATGTGTTCCTATCGATTATGTCATCACGTCTTAATCAGAACATCACGGTACAATGCTTCTCAACGAGTTATTGAATTATTGCATATCTTTAAGCTGATTTTCTATTTACTTTAAGTGCAGATAGTTGCTCAAGTGTCGGGTACTTTGTTTAACAATTTTCGCGCCTCACACTGCCTCTATTGTGAAGCAATGCAATCAAAGGTCTTTGTATTTCGGTGCGGTCATCATCATCTCGCGGACGCGAAAATGCCTACGTGACAGAAGATTCACGAAGAACTCAAGTGGAGCCGGTATTTTGTAAACACGTGTTTCATTGCTATCAACCGACAAAAATTCTTTACGATGACACGCCCTGTGAGTCTTATCGGCCCTTCCGATTTTTTATGACGTACATTACGGACCGATTTGTTTACAGCAATCTAATCTTCTCTATTGCTACTACCCTGTTGAAGTGGACGGGCAAATAGGCTTGAGAAAATGGTTACCTGGGTTTCGGACATACTTAACCCTCTACTGAAGAACTGATCATGTGATTTTTCAGTTTGAAATTTACTTTCGTAAGAATGAAACCTGGACTTTTTTTTAATGCTATAAAATCCGGCGAATAACGGACACTTTGAACACAAAAAAAATTATCGAAATTTACGGGTACGCGTTATACTCTGGGTACAGTAGCGCGCACAAAAATGTTTCAAGGGGAGGGAGGGGGGTCCGTCCAGGGTTAATAGTACATCATTCTCGTATCATACCTCAAAAAGACGCCAAACGTATTCTTTTGATTTTGTCGATTTTGGGAACAAAAAGCAGTAAAAAATAAATTATTGAATTAATAATTAGCATTAATTACTAAAAGAAATTGTTAATTATAAATACTTATTGAAATTTTACGTATTATATATATAGGGTTACCCTCAATCAAAAAAATTCAAGGGCTGTGGGGGGGGGTCCGGACCCGAGGACCCCCCTCCCTTGTGTGCTCCACTGACCGTGTATAAAAATTATAGCTTCAAAAAAAAAAAAAAAAGGAGATGAGCATGAAAATTACCATTTCATGAAACACTATTTTTAGCAGATTTCTAATAATTAAAAGAACCTTTTGTTTGTCAAATTCCAAGTCTCTTTAATTGTTCGAAAACGGGATTTTTTTTTGTTTATTTAAATAACACCCTCATAACGTCCCACAAACCCCTTTAGGATTCCGCAATTTTCTGCAAAAAAAACTCGTTTTTAGCGGATATCTATTCAACAAAGGAGATATGCTCACCGAATTTCACGTTTGTAAATCTAATAGTTCAAAAAAGGAATTTTCCCCCATCTATAACACCCCTGCAACCCCCTCTCCACGGAAATCAATTTCCACAAAAACCCTTTTTACTGGATCTCTACTCAACGCAGAAGAAACATTTTTACAAATTTCTAGTTTGTAATTCTAAATAGTTCAAAAATGAAAATTTTTATTTATAAAGCTTTCCCATCCACACTATCTTCCTCGGGAATTGATTTCCGCAAAACCCTTACTTAGCGGATCTCTGCGCAACTAAAGAACCATCTACAAATCTGTAGTTCTAATAGTTCAACAAGGGAATTTTTGATTTTTCTCTTCTGCAACCTTCCTTGGGAGTCTATTTTCGAAAAACCCGTTCTTATAGGATACACATTTAAAGAGAATATTCCTGACAAATTTGAAGACTAGATCTAATAGTTCCAGAGATCTCGCGATAAGTGAATGAGTCGGTTTTCTCCTATATCAGGGGTGGCCAACCCGCGGCACGCGTGCCACATTATGGCACGGTGGAATTGTAATCGTGGCACGCGCGAAGACTTACTGACAATTTTTTAAAACTTTGAATACATAATATCAAATAATTATTGTCTAAAATTTTATTGAAGTGAGGTTGTCTCAGACAAAATACCTCAAAATTTGGATCAAAATATGTTTGTGAATAAATGTTTTCTACTAAACATGATAAAATAAATATAACTCATAACTAGCTGATGTGCACCTATAATAACCTAATTTTGTTAACATCTGCAAAAGCTTATCTTAATTTAGATGACTTGGTTAAAATAAATAGTAATTTAAAAGCCACATTAAGTAAGTACTGAGCGTTTAATACTTATTTTTTTGAATTAAATGATTCAGATAACTCAGTTTTGTTTTATGCCTAACTTAATTGATTGAACTTGTAGGCCACCCCTGTCCTATATATAGTGGCCGCTGTAGCCTAGTGGTCAAGGTAATGAACTCGTGGCTGGCGTGTCATGAATTCGAGCCAGTACCACTGACTACCCGCCGTGTAGGGAAGCGATGCTCGTTAAATCTGTCGAGAGCCCAATCGTCCTCCCGTTGGTGTGGTAGTCAGGAGAGGTGGGTGCCAGTGCAGATGTCGTCCTCGTCACTTGCCCATTATTCAAAATTACGAGGTCCATCGCCAAAAGCCCTCGTGTAGCTAAAACAATGAGACACCTGATATTCACTCACTCACTCTTCTCCTATATGTAATGTATTTACTCGAATTTAAGCCGCACTTTTTTCCCAATGTTAATGCTACTTAAAATCGGGTGAGGCTTAGAATCGAAGGGGGGAGGGGAATTCGTTGGATGTGGTAATTAGAGCAATTACAGGTTCATGTATGTCCTTAAAATTTTATAATACAGTAAAATAAGTAATAAAATTCACTTCTCCTTAGTAGTTCTTTTATATTGAAAACCATATCGATAAACTATTTTACACTATTTTTCATTTTTCACAAAAACGTTAGGGTTTTTTCGGGTGTGGCATAGAATCGATAGCGGCTTGGATTCGAATAAATAAGGTATATAGATTACCGCATATATCTGTAACTTCGCTCTCTAAAATTACTTCTTTTACTCCAAGTATAAGGCATCGCTTTAAAAATACAATCCTTAAATTTTCTCGGGACATTTCTGAATAGAATTACACGTGGTATCAGAAGCACGTTCGAAAACTCAAAACAGAAGATAAACAGAAACACACGGCGGTAAAAAAGTAAATAAATGTACCGTAGATTTATCTAGAACTTTATAGGATTTTTCCAAGAAGGAAAATTCTCAAAGCAAACATTTATAACTTTTTCTGCGTATGATTCTATCAGCAATATTTACCTTCAGTGCAACAATTCAATTGCTTTCAAATCGTCGGAAATGCACGATCCATCACCGTGTAAGCGCCCAGCTTGATGGATCGGACCATCTAGGTGATTCTGACACTTCATTCATCGCTGTCAGATGACATCACGTTATGAGTACAACTAACAGTTCATAATAAGCCTTCAGTAATCTTCCGCCCATATGTGAGCGCGTGTTTATTTTTAACAAGGCTCACCTTCGAGGTGACTGTGACGAGGTCTTGGGTGGCCATGCTTATTTTATTAGTAAGAAGTTAAAAAAAGGGTTGTTTGGACCCAGTTTATGGTCTAAGCGATTTTTTAAAGTTGCAGAGTAGTAACATAGGTTATCCTAAAATGAATAAGGGCTCACGATTAGAATTTTAGTATAGTTGAAATTCTGCTAATTCTAAACTAGCTATAATAATGTAAATTTTAAAAAAACTAAGGAATTATTTAGAGAATATCACTTGATTTATATAAATGACTGACTATGTTTGGAACTACGATTTTGAAAAATCGTATCAATGAATATATTTTTGTGATATTTAGTGTCGGTAGAAAGAGAATATATATACAGTCGACTCTCGATAATTGAAACCTTCGATAATACGAACCTCTCGATAATTTGAAGGATAAGCTCAGTCCCTTGAAAACTCTTGATAATTCAAACTAAAACAATACGTTTGGGTACAGTCAGTGGCTCACACAAGGGGGTGTCCTAGAGGTCCCCAAAGCCTTGAGTTTTTTTCCGATTGATGATGATCCTACATATATATAAAGTAAAATTCAATTAAGTACTTGTAATTAACAATTTATTTTATTAATTAATGCTAATTAACAATTCAATAACTTATTTTTTACTGTATTTTGATAACAAAAATCAGAAGAATTAATTGGTATTGTCTTGACGTATAATACGAGTTGGGGGACGTTCGACCATGGACCTTGAAAAAGTTTTGTGTACGCCACTGGGTAGACTCAATAATTCTTAGTAAAATCTGTGGCTGACCAGACTACAGCAGTAATAATTCGAAGTTATTTTGTAAAACTTTCGACAATTCGAACACTCACTATCATGTACAGTCCTGTAGAAAACAGGTTGGAGATTACAAGTTTTGTGTTGTATTGCCTCTGCATGTCTCCTCTGTATCGTAGCCCTTTAATTACCATCTGTCCGCTACCCCTTCTTAGTGTTTTCCGGTTCATCAGGTGAAAATACACTTTTATTGCTTTCTTTCTTCAAGTGGAGAATAGACTACCACACCTGTTGTCAGCCGTCCATATCTTTCGCTTAACACGTGGCCTTGTTACACATGTGTCAGAAAGGATGGTCCACTATTGAGAAGAGATACATAGGATTGTGTGTATGAATGTATTGAATGCATTCTTTTAATATACAGGACTTTTAACTTCGGTATAAATATTTATATGTACTTTTTAAAAATTACTTTAAAATAATTTTATGCATATGTATAATTGTTGTTTTATTACATACTTTCAAATTTTTAATGTGTTAGAAAAAAAAAACTATCTTCGTGTGTTTTGGGAGTTTTTTTCCACTCTCTTGTTAATTCGAAGTTTTTCATTGGTCCCTCCAACTTTGAATTATCGAGAGTTGATTGTATATATAAAATTGTTTTCAAGTATTAGATGCATTCAAAACCATGATTTTGTAAAAGTTTTTAACATTTAAAAAAATATTTAGTGTCACTTTTACTAGAATACACGTATAAAATTGTTTTAAGAATATTATTATAATAAAAAATTATTTAAATGCAATATTTAGGCAAAAAAATGAACTTAGAACTACCTATTTTCAAAACATTCTCTATTTATAAAAATGCTTCTATTATAAAAATATCTTGCTTATATATAGCTAAGATTTCTCGAGAGAGATTGGAAAAAGACTTTTGAAAAATTCACATCATTTTCAGAGTTAATACCAATTAAAATAATTATCTGTGTTTTTGTTAAAATTTCCCCACTCTGATGCATTAAAATACGGATAAATCCACTTCTCTAAATTACATATTTCAAAAATCCCAGTTCAAGCTTTGTATAGAAGACTTAGCTATATGTGGGCCAAATGTTATTATTATAGAACCTTTTTTTCTTAAGAGGAGAATGTTTTGAAAATTTGCCATTCTTTCTTCATTTTTTGCCAAAAAAAAATGCATTTAAATCATTTTTTCTTGTAATAAGATTCTTAAGGTATCCGACTGGCTGCGACAACTTTTTTTTTTCAAAAAAAGTAAATATGGGGAATTTTTTGTTATTTTTAGATTTGTTTAGTGCATTTTAAGAAAAATGTGCCAAAATTAAGAAGAGAAAAGGAAATTATTTTTACTAAAATGGGAAAAAATAGGTCAAAATTGACAAAAAAATAGCATAAACGCGGCCCATTCTGCACCAAAAACTTATAAACAAATTTTCAATTTTTACAGTCTCTCTAATGTGTTGCTATATTATTCAATTTTGAAATGACCTTCAGGATAAGAGATATTTTCCTTTTTACAAAAACTAGAGCACTTTATCACGGTTACTATATGAAAATGCTTAAAAAGACAGTGAATATATTCACATAAGGAACTGTAAATTTTGTAATAAAACAGTGATTGATAAATCTGAAAGTAAAATAGAGCATACACAAGAAATTTTATTTAATTATTTTCAAAATTTTTTGAGCAATCGCTGGCCCCGTTTGAGCATTTTCAAAAAAAACACATTTCCAGTAAAACGCGTTTTAAAAGTATGACATCTTGCTTAAAGTAATGGCATCTGCTTTGACTAAAAACACTTGTAGTTTTTGTTCTAGTAAACGGAAAATGATGCACTTGGTATTTTATAAAGCTAATAAGATAGGCACATAAAATAAAATCATAAATAAAATTCTCAATTTTTGGCAAAATTCACAGTTTTAGGGTAGTCGGATACCTTAAGACAATTTTATCTGTAGATTATAATTCAAGTGACACATCCTTCCTTTCTCAGTAACTTGACAGCCCTGGATGGCCTTGGTCTTCTCAAGAGGCCTTTTCCAGGCCAGCCTTCTCCCTGCTAGTGTTCTCCAATTCTTAGTTCTCAAACTAGGAGATCTTTTTCTAGGCCATCAGTCCATCTAAGATTTGGCTTGTCCTTTCTTCGTGTTCCAATTAGTGGGCATTGAAGACTTTTTTAGTGGTGCGGGTCTTCATCCATTCTAACAACGTGACCTGCCCATTTAATTACAAGTGATACTAAATATCAAAAAAATTTGTTCACTCATACACATTTTCAAAATCACGGCTCTAAACGTAGTCAATCATTTGAAAAACTGAATGGGATACTTCGGTTTCCTATCAGTCTGCTAGCAGTGATTAATCTAAATGCTTAAAAAAAAGGAGAAAAAAATCTAAAAGGCATAAAAATTATTTACATTTAGGTATTTTTTTTTCCCATCCAGAATAATTTTGCCTTTAAAAAAACTCTCTAGGAAACCTCGCCCTTAAATTTAAGAGTCTCTCTAATTCTACAACATGGAATAGAGATCATATCAGAATTCTTTGATAGCTGGCTTAATTTTTTTTCGGAATTTCCAGTTTGATGATTATTAATAGGTATAATAAGAAACCAAGAACCAGTTTTTCTTCAGAGTTTAATTTATATTTAATGACATTTTTTGTTGTTCAATCGCGGGAGATTGATCTTTAATTATGATAACATAATTAGAAATGAACTATTCATATGTTTAACTTTACAATCCCTATTATTCTTCAGTTGTAAAGTGATTGCCTTAGATTCTTGTTTATTTCTTACAATAATATATTATATTTTGAAATATTTAGTTTTTATTGTGTATTCTACTGTTATTGTGATCTTGTAATCTTAAGGCTTTTAAATTGTTTAATTTAATAATGTTCATTACGTAACTGGATGCTTTTAAACTGCATATTGTGTTATTGCCAAAATTGTGCTTCATTATTGGTGAAGAAATCGAATTCGGATTCTTATAAACAATTGCTGTACAATTTAAAGGAATAAATATCCAATGAATGACTGGAGAAGACAATATCATTGTCTCAGTCAGTGCATCCCAAGATTGATTGATTGATTGCTTATTGACGTAGAAGCTTTGAAGCCCGACATCTTTTGGTGCCGGCTTTCATGATGTTGAGTGAGTGAGTGTGTGTGGGTGAAGATTAACGTCGCTCTGTTCAGCTACACGAGGGCTTCTGGCGACACGGACCTCGTAATTTTGAACTATGGTCAAGTGAGAAGGACTACACCTGAGCTGGCAACCCCTCTCTTAACTACCTCCCCACACAAAGGAGGACGTTTTCGCAACGTGCATCGCTCCCTTACACGGCTTGCCTACAGCGGCACTAGGCTCGAATTCATGACATGCCTGCCACGAGTCCTTTACCTTGACCACTAGGCTACCACGGCCAGGGACTTCTTAAGACATAGGCCAACTGGGCCCCGACCCAAGGCTTCGACCACTATGGGGGACTCGCCTCGTTCTCGACTTAGTCTTAGTAAGATCATAACTCGAATAATTTCAACGGTCAAATGCTATTTCCGGTTGTATTCTCCAAAAAATTGGGAATTTCGGATGATATATGAACTGGCTACATGTGATGACCATCAACCATGCATAGGCCAAGGCCTACCACCATACACCATCATTACTCATTCAGTCAAAAGGTGGGAGCCAGTTAAACCGGTTGTGAAATTGTAAGATGCACATATATGTAGGATATCCCATGGAACTTTCTTTATGAAAGGTTAGACCATATCCCTGTACAGAGGACGGCAATT
>BMAO01017258.1:0-22670 GCA_019973975.1 Trichonephila clavata
GGGTCCTACAGAAAAAGAATGTCAGCAGAAAACTTGTGTGAGAATTTTCTCAGAACAATGACATTTTCGTGATGCGACCGCCATTCCAGGAAAATATTCTTCCCTGCAGCGTCTGGGTCAAAGTAATAGTTCATTTTCTGAATAAGAAGCAAGAAATTTGCCTTATCAAAAATTTGGTGTCAAGGTCTTCCGTAGGCCTTATCATGGCTGGTCGCAAATTTAGAATCTACACAGAGGATGTTCTTTTCAATGACAGTTTCACTTCGCCCTCCTAAAATTTATTACATATTCAGAAACAGTGATGCTATTGAGTGTGTTAAGACTGGCTTATTCAAGACTGAAACTTTTAAGGGAAATAAAAAGAAAGTAGTTGAATTGGTTCGGGGCCACTAAAAGGTTGAAGCAAAAAGAAGAAAACTCCTCTCCTCTATTGAGGCGTTTAGAGTGTTACTGTTATTGATGCCTTAAAATAAAAATTGATATTTCTTTCGTAGCTATCTTACACTGATTCAAGACAGTGAGTGAGTGAAAAAGTGTTTATTAATGTCGCACTACAAGCTTCGTGAGGGCTATTGGCGATGGACCTTGTAATTTTAAACCTCAATCTAATGGCGAGGATGACACCTGAGCTGGTACCTCCTCTCCAAACAACCGCACCACGCCAAGGGGTAAATTTGAGCCTCAACATTTGATTCAAGATATAAACTTACAAAAATATTTGATATGTACAATTTTGAGGATCAAGGAAAGTTCAAAGAAAAAATAATTTGAATTAAATTTCATTTTTTAACTATCATTAACTATTCATCAATTTAAAATGAAATGAAATCATTCCTTTTTGACCAAAGTTGTACTTTTTGTTGTTGTTTATTCGTCATTGGCTTTAAAAACTGTAGAATTAGAAAAATTGTTTGAAAACGTAAGCAATTTGACTAAAAATACACCTTTGAATTGAATTGCAACTTTGGTCAAATCATTAATTTCGTAAAAATGATGAAAATATATTTTACGTGTAGAAAAATGCAAACTGTTTATAATCTCTGAAAATATTATATCAGATCTGAAACAAAAACAAAAAACATTTTCATTCAACAATTTTAATCCAAGTCCGTTAAACTATTGTCATGATGAATGCATTAGTTTTACACATGGCTAAAAACACATTAAAAACAATTATTTCCTAGATATGTACTAAATTTTACTTCACGTCACTTCTGGCGCAATGCTCCTGAAATTTTCATATGCATTACCTTTCATCTGAGTTGACTTTTTGAAGTGAAAACTTCTTTTGCGGCGTTGGGCACTTTTTAGAAGGGGAAAATCTTATGGGTTCGCGTCACCGACATGCTCTGACTGGCGTGCGCGCAGTGTGCTGTTCGCCTTAGACACTTTTTGAATGGATGAAATCTCGTGCGTTCGCGTCACCGACATGCTTATAGCAGTATATCTGTAGCTATACAGCTGACGTATAGTGCTGTGTATATCTTATAAGTGAAATTCAATGGATTTAGTGAAAAGTTCATTGTGTATGTACTGTGCATTGCTCGTTGCGATTCCGAGAATGGGCAATACATATTAATGGTTGCCGTTTATATTTCGTTTGGAAAATCTATGAGACAGATACAACAACTTTTATTCGAAAATTTGATGATTTATACAAAAGAAGAGGTTCTGAAATACTCGAAAAAAGATTTGGCGAAAAATATGATAATGTACTGATGATTTTAAGTGGAGAATTCAATATTAACTTTGCAGATGATAAAAATCTACCACTAATTGATTTTCTAAATGAAACACTTAATTTAAATGTGTCCAATGATCGAAAACTCAGTACTACAAAATATGAAACGACGATCGATGCGGTTTTTACGCGATACTTAGATAAATTTGAATTTTAAAAAGTCCTTTCTTACTTTAGTTACCATAAGCCTATTGTATCTTCTTTTAGAACAAAATGAAATAATTGAAAGTACAAAAAGTCTAAGTATTGTTAAAATTAATAATGACAATGATGCAAACAATTAAAATAATGTTAAAAATCAAGTACATTGAAATTTAAATAAATACAAATACTATCCATAAATAATATGATTGTATATTAATTGTTATTTCAATTGAATTGCCTTTATATTTTGTCATGATCTTGTAGAGCCCATAATATATCTGAATAATAAAAAAAAACCATATGAACATGCATATAATTGTTGCTCGGAGTGTCAATAGATGTGAAAACCAGATTAATGTTGATAATTTTAATTCAAACATTATGAAATTTCAAATTTTATTACTAAAATTTCTAAGTTTTCACTTCTATCGGCAGTCTCTATAACTGCCAGTTTTTTTTTTTTTTAAATTTTCCTAATCGCAAAAGATTTGTTTCCTACGTTTTCATAACTGTATGCTTTGTAGCTTAAGTTTCGCACTAGAAATGATCTTATATAACTATGCAGATAGTTTAGAGTTTTATCCTGTTTATACATGAAGCTTCTCATATCTAAATTATATAATAATACGAAATATTCATCAATTAAATTTATAAAGCATTATGTAGTATCGTCTAAAATAACTTTTACTTATATCTTAGAATTTTTTTTATGCGTCGTAATTCTATAGATTTATTCAATTAACAATAATTTCATAAATGAGTTTAATAATTGACATGTGATAAATTTTCGTACTTTGCATGTCAAATCCATTAAATGTAGAATGTAGAAATTTCCATGTAGAAATTTCAATGCATTAATCTAGTTATTTAATACCTTCCTATTAATAGAAAAAATCTTTCCATTTTTCATTTCCCCCCGAAACTCCGCAATTTTTACGATGTGATCATTTTTTTCCTCATTTTATCAACAACAAAAAATCTTTTTTGACTAATTCCTATTAATTTTTGAAAAATTTTGACTTTTACTAAAATTTTGAAATTTTAATAGTTTTATGGAGCTTTTTTTTAGAGAAAGTTTTTTATGATGTAGAAAATCTTAAGACTTCAGTGGTAGTGCCATCTAGGGATTAATTTGAGCATTAGATTTTTTTTGTGTGCATACAACAGATTTTATATAGCAATTACATAACATCTAATTTAATGCAGATTTTGAGTTCTTTGTTCATATTAGTCTCTGCGATGTGCTAAAAGTTGAACAAAAGAGTATTATTTAATTTTTCAGAAATAAACTACTATCATCTAAAAAAAAGAAGAAATAAAAAAATTATTAATTTTATTAATGGGTTGTGTTTAATAAATTGGAAGTATTTCAATATTTATTTTTCTTTTCAGCTGAACATTCAAATATAAACTAATTATATCTATTTCTTTTATCAAGAGAAAAAATTCTTACATATAAATTTGAAACAAATACACGATTAAAAATAACCGTCTGCGAAAAAAAAAATGGAGACGTGAATATGAATAATGTATATAGTTTAGAAGTAAAATATATATAATTCTATAAATATTTAAAAATTAAGTATAATGTGGGAAAATGAGTCATTTTTAAAACAACACAATATTTTAAAAACATATTAAAATATAGGATCTGTATAATTATTATTTATTTTAAACTCTGTACGGTAATTTGTTTTTATCGTATGGATTTTAGTATTTTTACTATTTAAAACTTACTTATATATATGTTACATTCTGCACTAGGTAAGAACATTTATAGTTATCTATTAGAATATTAATGATAAAAAAGTGTAAAGAATATTATTATTATAAACAGAAAAATACTACAAAGTAAACGAACTAAACATTAAAAACCACTTAATAAAAACTGTCCTAAACTATCTCATGAAGAAAAATGTAAACAGAGATTATTGTGTTCAGATTTTTAGTTTCATTTTAAACCAAAATAGAACCTCCAAATTTATGACAAGTTTAGGTTGAAATAATCCCACGCAAAATTCTCATTTCGACTTTTTGAAAAGCAATAAACTTGAATATAAACGAGAACTTGTTAATTTTCCTGCCTTTTGACCCACATTACATCAGCATAGATAGGTCAAGTTTCCAGAAATCTATTAATAAAACAAAGATCACTATCTCAAAGCATTTAAATAATAGTCGCGCTTTTAAAAAATTATTTTTCTTTTAAGTGATTAAAAGTAAATTAACGCGGATGAATTTCTTTGACACTCTTCTGGCTATTTTCTCATTATTTTTAGGTTTTTAAAGGCAGTGTAAGCAAAAATTCTTGTGGGTTACAGTAATATTTAGAGGAATAGTGAAATCTTTAAAAGTATCCCTTTTCTAAAAATTTTGTTTTTTAATTTTGAAGAATATATTCCATTGCTCAAATTATGCTTTAAATAATATGGATGAGTAAATAAGAGAAAAACGGTATTTCTATACGTTTTTTAATATAATATTTTATTAGTTTAGTTTTTCACTCACATTATTACAATTTTAAATGTGAAATATCAAGCGAAACAAGTAATTCGATTTGCCAACATTGGCAGCCAAATACTTAAAAAAAACCCTGTTTACGTTTATACAATCAACCATTAGTAGATTTTCTAACACAAGATGAAAATTAAAGGATGTCAAGGTAGAAATGGGATTTCGCAAAAGCGTATAAATCAATATTTTTTTTTTGATATTTAGTACCAGTTAAATAAGAATACATACATAATTTTTTTTAAAAATACAATTACAATAAAAAATATTTAAATGCAATTTTTTGCCAAATATAGAGAAAAAAAATGACATTTTCAGAACATTCTCATTTTTATGAAAAATGCTTCTATAGTAATAATATTTTGCTTATATATATAGCTAAGACTTCTATACAGAGCCTGAACTAGGATTTTTGAAATATATAATTTAGAAGTGGATTTATTCGTATTTTAATACATCAAAGTAGAGAAATTTTAACCAAAAATACCGATTATTATTTCAATGGAATGTAGCGCTGAAAGTAAAGTGAATTTTTCTAAACTCGTAATTCAGGATTTGTACAGACGTTCTAGATAGATATAGGTTAAATATTTTTATTATAAAAGCAGTATTCACAAAAGGAAAATATTTTGAAAATACGTCAATCATTCTTCTTTTTTTTTTCAAAAAAAATGTATTTAAATAATATTTGATTGCATTAACACTCTTAAAACAATATTCTATGTATAATCTGATTCAACTGATACTAAATATTAAAAAAACCTGATTTATACGTTTTTGCAAAATTACTGTTCGAATTTTAATCACTCCATAATCGAGGAGGATTTATTGAAAAATTATAAGAATGTAATTCTTATTACAGTAGAACGTCGTTTATCCGAACGTTTATTATCTGGAGCGTCAAATATCCGGACCAAAGTCCGGATACGTTTTTGAACAATGCAATGTTCAACAGTTGTTTCGTGTGAGGGCAAAAGTGACGGGGTAGAGGTAATTTGAGGAATATTTCAGTTGTGTGATTTGGTAAACTTGCTAAATGATGACGAGATTGTGACTTCCGTGCAAGAAGAATCCGACCCTGTCGACAATGAAAGGGACGAAGACGAGGACAACAGCAACAACGAAAGTAGCAAGGGTCCATCAAATGCTGACGCGTTTCTGCGTCAGAGACAGCTATGGAATGGTATGAATAACAACCAAGGTGCTGTCCTACTCAACTACTGCAGCTCAAGAGAATAAGAGACCTTGCAGCGAAAAAACGAAGGTGTATAATGGTACAGCAAAAAATAAGTGATTATTTTCCACAATCAAGGTAAAATTGCTACATTTTGCACCTAATTAGCTTTATTTTGCTTTTCATCACCTATTTTCCAGCATATGATGATTTTCAATATTCGTATAGTGTCCGGTTTCATATACTGCATTGATCGCATTCGGTTTTCGGTTATCCGAACAATCGCGTATCCGAACGGTGTCCGGTCCCAATTGATTCGGATAAACAACGCTCTACTGTAGTTCTGTTTTATATTCGAAAATACCAAGTTAAGTAAGTAATCATTATTTGCATTTGCACAACTAATCATGTTGGAAATTAGAACATTTGAAACACAAGTTACTGTTTAAAGAATCTGTGTTATCATTTGACGACTGACAACATAAATTGAAAGCAATCAGAGAGCAATGCCATTACAATAATTTAGGAATTAATTAAATTTTTTTTATATAAAAAAATCACTTTTTCTCTTAATTGTATCTTATACATTTTTATGGCAGAAAAGCAATACAAACTCGCCTAGTAATCTCCAACCCACTTTCTAGCAGTGAAATCAAAATTACCACCCTGGTAAAAATAGAACATATCATATCCATAAATGACCTTCCATCTCTCATGGTCATACTTCTTTTTGTTCTTCGTGCACTCTTTCGACCCTCTCCCCACACCTCCTAATAAAAGGTCTTGGGTTCTGTGCACGTTCTTCGTTCCTTTCTTTGTTCTCTCATATAATAACGTGTCAAAAAAAGAAAATGATATAAAACCCGTTTTATTTTGCTTTTTTCGGTGGAATCAAGATTTCGCGAGACCGGAGAATGGATCATGAGACAGGTAAGAAGAAAAAAGAAAGAGTATAAAGCAAAATAAAACGGCAAAGAAAAAGGTGCGAGATGATATTTATGGAACAACTTTGTTTTCATCTTTGATTCTTGTTGAATGGAAATATTTTGGAATAAATGGAATATGAATTGCTGGTTAATGTCCACAATAGGCTTTTGTCCTGAATTTTGAGAAGTATCGAGAGAATAAACAAAAAGTTCTCATTTTCTTCATAATAGTATAGTCAAATATTGTTCGTAGCGTGTTGAAAGATTCTTCGGATTCGATGTTTTTATAAATAGAGTATATATTTTTTAAAAAAATGAAATGATTCAATGTAAATTTATCATTTTACATTTTCCTTTGTATGTATTTTATTTAGACTCTTAATAGTAGTCTATTAAGTTGTTATGTAGGAAATATCGGATTTTTAATCTTGTATACAGGGTGTTCCAAAAATAGCGCCAAAACACTGCACAGCCAGATTCCTCATTCGAAATGCGTAAAAAATGCACAAAGAACATTGCCTGTACGATCCATAATTTACGAGAAAAATACGAAAACAAAGTATACTGACTCAAGGGAAAAACGTCGTATTGCACACATCAACAGCAGTATTTTCAAATATAAAAAGGCAGGTGTTCAAAGTGTCCGGCGTGAATATTGAGGCAGGCTTGGAATGGATGGCTCCGTGGAATGGATAAGTGCACACATCGCAGCAGCGTGGTGTCCAACGAAGTATAAGCAATATGCAAGAAAGCACATAAGTCCGTTTGTGTAGTCACTACATCTCGAAACACCAATTCCTTCAGATTGTGCCAAAGGAAAAAAGCCAACAGTGTGAGATCTATTGATTGTGGTGGTAATAGAACCGGCTCCACATGTCCATTTCAGTGGCAGGAGTATGCCATATCGAGCCAATCACGTGCAGTAGGGGTCTTCAACCTTTCACGTTTGAGGGCCAAATTAATAAATTTACAATGATCCGAGGGTCACCTCAATAAATTCACAGTGATCCGCGGGCCACACTGTAGTCGGTAAATTTATATAAAAAAAGGGAAGTTTGTCTTACAAGACTACAACAGATTCTAAAGGAAGATATGGTGTTTACAGATTAATATGTATATATAATTCATGAAGAAAATAAATGGTGCAAAAGAATACTCTACTAAGATTGGATAATAACAGAAATTACAATAATCTGAGGCCTAGAACTATTAAAATTGTGAATACTGAAATAGTCATTGGACTAAAATGGATAACTATTATGATTTCTAAGGCTGTCACTGATCTAGGACAGTGAAATAGGGTTAAGCAATGCTTTATGGATCCACTTGCCCCATTCAGCAGAAATTTTTGAACATAATAGAAAAACAGAGCCCTATTGAAACTTAGGCCTATATCGACACATGAAAGAACACAAAACAATAAAAAAATGAATGCATGAATAATGAGAATAAAAAGTTTTTCACAAATAGATGAATATATAAAATTGTATAAAAACGTAAACTGAAAAATAGCGTTATTATGACAAAAAGCAGACAAGGATTTAAAAAAAAAATGCCTTAAATTGAAATAAGGGGCCACTGAATTGCCTTCAGCGAGCTACGGTATGAAGACAAGTGACGTACAGGAACACAGAAATGCGCCGGAACCCAATCATGAGCCTCCATGCCTCATCATTAACTCATTATTTACAGTATTTTTCTCATAAAATTTGGATCGTACTTGTACAGTTCTGGGGGAATTTTCAAAGTACTCCCAACGAGAGATCTGGCTGCGTGGAGTTCAGATGTTATTTTGTTTTGGGAACACCCTGTATAAAACTGCATATCTTTTTCGCAAGCAGTTTATGTAATCAAAACACGCTCCATTTGCTTCGATACCCCTTTCCCAATGAGATTTTAATGCATCGATGCATGCCTTAAAGAAATTCTGATCTTCAGATTGAATAAGCTCTGATATGGAGTTTTTTAGACAATCTTAGCCCATTAAAAAAAATTTAAATACTTAAAAAAGTGAAAGTTGGTTGATGAAAGCTCCAGTGCATAAGCTGGATGCTGCAAAGTTTCATATTTTAATTCATTTTATTTCGCAAAAGTTTTGTACGACGTATGTGGCTGAGCGTTGTCATGAAGTATTGGGCCATACGGATTAATAAGTAACGGCCGTAGAATTCATGCATTTCCTCAATGTACTGTAAATATAATAGATACATTTGGATTTGTTCCCACAAATGCTTTCAGAGCAACATTTTTCACAGATGTTTTGGGTCTTCTACGCTGTTTATTTTGTAGAGAAAAATCACCAGACCGAATTTTTTTCAGCCGATGCTACACTTTTCGATGAATAACAGTATTCTCCCCAAAGGCTTGGTTTACATAGTGAGCAGCATTTGCAGTATTATTACCAAGTTTATACTTTTATAAAAAAAATTACGCGAATATCGGTTGAATTCATATCACTACGAAATTTGAAACAAATAACAAAATGGAATACTTTTGAGAAAACCTTCTGTGTTTAAATGTGACTGTAAACGAGGTTATACCAAATACAAAACCATAATAAAAACAGAGAGACAAACGTTCACCTGTGAAGAAAATCCAACATTTCCCATATGCACCAACTTAATAGTAACAGTATAAATATATTATAATATATAATCAGTAAAGAGTTAGATATAAAAATATTGGAGATCGAATTTCACTGGATAATCAAAAGTTAAATTTTATGGAACAAAATATTTGTATACTACCACGAAAAATGAGCAAAAGATAGAAAAATTGAGTAACTTATTTATTTTATACATTAAGAAACTGGCATAGTATGTTTAACCACAAATTTTATCACTGAAAAAGATTCTATAATAAAACTAAGTACTATACAGGCATTAATTTCTATCTGAAAAAAAAAGTTTTTCGTGATGCTCTAATAAATTTATTACGTTCTATCACAACAATACCAATGTTTAAGATAACTTACCAAGTTGGCAACCCTGATTTTGCATGGCGCTGAATTGGCAACCAAATGGTTCGTTTCATATAATGTCGCCAATACTGTTACGATAGTACATTATTGCAAGCTCTCGCAGAAAAATATGCAAGGGGTGATCAAATGAAAAGGTACGAAACGACACGGTGGGTACAAATATAGACTTTATTCAAAATATACACCATAGGCCTGATCACAACGATCCCACTGATGAACAAGCCGCAGGATTCCTTGTTCCCAGAATTCCTGTGGCTGTGACGAGACCCAGTCCTTCACAGTGTCCTTGAGTACGTCGTCCGAGTTGAAGCGCTTTCCTTTCAGGTGTTTCTTCAGTGGACCAAACACATGGAAATCGCAGGGTGACATGTCCGGACTGTAGGACGGATGGTCCAACGTCTCCCATTGGAACTTGTCCAGCTCCATTTGTGTGACTCTGGAGACGTGTGGACGCGCGTTATCATGGAGCAGAACCACACCCTCCGTGAGCAGCCCCGGTCTTTTGTTCTTGATGGACCTACGTAGGCGTCGGAGTGTCTCACAGTACACATCGGAGTTAATGCTTTTTCTGTGCTCGAGTAATTCTGTGCTCGCATCATTTGGACGCCGCTTTTTATAAGAGCCTTTGCTCTCTCCTGCGCATGCGGGCGCCCGCGCATGATCCGATCCCAGTCAGAGTCTCCAATGGCATCCCGAGATGTCTCGCTACATTCTCCCTTGGCGGAATATGCAAATATTTAACTGTTTCATTTTTATGTCGTTTCGTACTTTTTCATTTGATCACCCCTTGTAATATCGCAATACAAATATCCTGTACGGAAATCGTTGAGTGAGAAGAAAGACGTTGTCTCATATTAAGACTTATTAAAAATCAATAGAACTAAATACTCATCTTTCCAGGAAGCTGCAGGTTTATCGTAGCTGAATTTTTCATTTGGAGCATCTAGCCCATCAGGGCTTTTATCTCCTGCCATGAAGTGAAAGATAGCTTGACTTTGATTAACTTGCCCATTTTTATTTAATATGTTGATAAATTTTAAAAATACATTAAAGATATTTAAAAGTAAAAATTTTAACCAAAACATGAGGAAATTTATTTAAATGCATTTAAACGTAGTAGTTTACGAAGAAAAATGTCTTGTAAACTGAGATCAAAATGCTAATTTTTTCATGACTTTCCCATGGCCAATGACAGCCTTGGATGTAAGGACTGCTCCCCCAATGGGGTGGCAGCTAATCGTGACAGTGTTGCTTGCTTCGGTCCTGAGGGGTAAAGTCGCTATGGTCGGGTGAGTGAGCTTCCAAGGTCCGTAGACTTTTGGAGCTCTCTGATTGGCTGGTTCTGACTTGATGTTTACGAGTGAATTTTTTTAAGTGTGGTTTGTAGCAATTTTGAAAAGTGATATATTTAAATGAATTTTTACCATGAGCTTTTAAGGTTTTGGTCATGAATTAGCAGAGAAAATGCTTATTTAGGGTTTAATTTTATTAAAGGATCTCGCGATACCTAGTAAGAATATATTTAGTTTGTCATTGTCATTTTGGGTTTATCGAAATATGAGTACTTTATCAATGGAGTGCTGAAGGATGCCGCTTCAGTGACGTATTTAACTGAAGAAGAGCGCCAAGTACGAATTTTGAGGGGGAAAACAAATTAGAACTACTTAATTCATATAAATTGCAGTTTTACAATTTGAGCAATAAGTATGAACAGTTGTATACTTTGCACAATGGGGGTTTGGTCCGCAATTAGGTGGACAAGGGATACCCCCCCCCCTTTAGTTTTCTATAAATAATATCTGATAATAAGATTTTTCCAAAAGATTTTCTTAAAATTTATTACAAAACATGAGTTTTTTCAATTTCTAAGTTTTTATAAATTTTAATGTTATCGCAAAACCAGAAGAATATTTCATCTCAAATCTATTTTCTTATCTCCTCAATAATATATATTCGGTGACAAACAGTTTCATTTATAAAAAAAAATTATTTTCAAATTTCAATGGTACTGTATAATTTAATCGCAAAAACAAAAGGTATTAACATTGTATAAAGCATGTTTCATTCAAGATAAGATATACGACAAATTTTCTTAAAGTTAAATTCTCATAAAAGAAAATAAATCTAAACCTTATACCTAACGTTTTATTCATAGAGATCAAGAAGGTCAGCAAAGTATAAAGATTTTCTGCCACTCTTTTCCAAATTCACGCAAAATTCAAATCGTTTAATGCGTCGTCAATATGTCTAACAATAGAGATCTCATCAAAGCGGGTAATTTCAAAAATTGGATAATATCCAAGGTAAAAGTCTTCTTATATAAACTCATCTTTGACATCGACCAAGCTTGAATGATTTCTTGAAGGACGAACGAATACATAAAGAGGAAGAAGAATCATCAGGTAAAATTAGCAGGAAATGTTTCTTTTTTATTAAGCCTTTAGCTAGTTTTACTATGCTTGTTAAATGACTTATGTCTAGAGCTTTATTATGGGTTTCCTTTTTATGTGTATGATTTTAAGGAGATTGTGTATGTGTGTTGATCGTCACGCTGGTTGGAGAGGGTTTCTGGAGAAATGAAGAATGTAGTGGTGTCGATACGTACAAGAACTTAACAAAAAAAAATTCTTTTAGATATTCTACTTTATTCCCCCTCCCTCCATCCCTCAGAATACAGATATATAGAAATAAAGACATTGACAATATTTTGCTTTTTACCTTTTGCGCAGGTGATATTTTAGGTGCTAAAGGTGATATTTGATAACAATATCAATATTTTTTTTCGAAATTTGTTTCTTTCCTGTTAAAAAATATAATACAGTCGCCTCTCGATAGTTTGAAGTTGGAGGGACCAATAAAAAAATTTGAATTAGCAAGAGTTCAAATTATCAAGAGTAGAAAAAAACTCCCAAAATTCAAGAGAATTTTTTTCTAACACATTTTAATTTGAAACTATGCAATAAAACAACAATTGTACATATGTATAAAATTATTTTAAAGTATTTTTTAAAAAGTACATATTATACAGTATAAATATTTTACAGAAGTTAAAAGTCTCCTGTTTTAAAAGAATACATTCATGCACAATCCAAAACATCTCTTCTTCACAACAGCAGACCATTCTTTCTGAACACATATGTGGCAAAGACATGTGTTAAACGAAAGATATGGACGGCTAACAACAGGAGTGGTTGCTCTATTGTCCATTTAAAGGAATGAAAACCGTAAAAGTGACTTTTCACCTGAGGAACCGGAAAAAACTAAGGGGAACAAATACATGGTCATCAAAGAGGCTACATTACAGGGAAGACACGCAGAGACAACCCAACGTCCAACCTGTTTATTACGGGACTCTACTTGATAGTGAGTGGTCGAATTGTCGAGATTTTTATAAGATAACTTCGAATTATGGCGTGTTGTATTCTGGCTAGCCACATATTTTACTTCGAAATATTGAGTGTACCAAAACGTATTGTTTTAGTTCGAAATATCAAGAGTTTTTCTAGGGACTGAGCATATATTTCGAATTATCGAGAGTCGACTGTATTTGAAAAATATTAGCAATTGTTTTAACATACCGTAAATACTTAAGATACATTATATCTGCTATATTATTACAATAAAAAATATTTTTACAGGGACTTATTATGTATTACCTCATTTACTACTTTTTATAACGAAGCCATTTTTTTAATAGTTAATGTTTTATTAACGTCGCACTAGAAAGTAACACAAGGGTTAGTGGCAGCAGATCTCATAATTTTGAACCACGCTCAAGTGAAGAGCACGATACATGAGCTGGCAACCCCTCTCAGAGCTTCCACACCACGACAACGGGAGGACTTTCAGCATCAACAGATTTAACATGCATGAGCTCCTTTACACAGTGGGTCTTCAGTGGCATTGAGATTCGCACTCATGAAACGGCGGCCATCAGTCCGTGACCATGGTTACTTGTCTACCCCGATTATTTCTTGAAGGAAGATGCATTACTTTTTTAAAAAATTAGCTGGCTAATTTACATTATTTAAAGGAATTCGAAATGATAAAATACACAAGCAGTTATCTTTGATTTAAATCGAATAATTTTTCAAGTAATTTATATCTTTTTCTTGTTACAGGAAAAAGATCTTTTAAAAAGGCTGCCCGTTTTAGTTATATTCATTTTTATCAAAATTAAAAAATTTTTTTTAAATTTACTTGCTCTTTAAATAGTGCTTGAAATTCAAATTCTATTTGAAAACCTCAAAATTCAAGGATCGCGCTTTCTTTGTTGTATTATGAAAGAACTCAAGTAATGATTTCTCATTATTTTGATTATTTATTCAAATATTTCACATTAAAATCTACTCAGTGCATCCTTTAGAAAAAAATATATAATGTAAAATGTCAAAATTCCTTTTCTTTTATTTCATAAATTCAGTTAAAAGCCCAAGCAACAAATTCCTTCCATTATGTTATTTTTATGGAAAAATGTTCTAATTTATTCAATGAAATTTAATTTCCTCAAATGGAGAGAAAAATTTATTCACTCAAAAAGTTATTTCCAAGTTGCAAGAAATATTTATATATAATCTAAACACACTTAACAATAATTTGTATGCAATTTCATGTAGATCCTACAAGCATTTTCACAGTTCATAATCCTCTTAAGGAAATCTATTGTATTGTGTTGCCCTACTTATATATTTAAATGAGTAATATATAACTTTCGATAATACTATAGTTGAGCTAAGACTAAGAAAGACTAAAATAACTTATCTCCAACGTAAATAGATGCAGAACATTTGCAGTAAATATATAAAATCTATACTTTTGTAAATTATAACTAGCTAAACTAGGTTTTGAATAGACAGCTATTCATACGATTGAAGATACGGCATAAAGAGAACTGAAGACAGACGAGGCCTGCTCTACATTCCAAAGATTAGTTTATAAATGAATAAAAGAAAGTAACAAGAATTTGTTAAGGCAGAGTCGAAGTCTGTAACTTTAAAGAGCTTAACAAGGTACCTGGAATGCAGCGCGGACCGCCCGTGGTTGTATTCGTTGCACTCTCGAAGATTACCTGAGCCCCTGCTGGGAATGTGATAAAACAGAACACTAGCATATATTCTCTTCCAACTGTTCCAAGAAAATTTTCAGAGTATTGAACATAAGTCTGAAATAATTACCTGCTATTCTTGAGTACCCACAGAGGTATGTTGGTATATACCCGAGTTATGCTATCTGTTAAATTCAGCATTAACCATAGAAACATTACTTGAAATTGCAGAATTTCCGATTTCATGTTTCAACTAGCATATTGCACTAGATTACCCAAATATAGCTTTCGAGTCTTGATTCACTTCTAGCAGTGATCTACAAAATGAGATGTGCGTACCCCAGGTAATACTCAGTGGGATACTTAGAAGTACGTCTAGGAAGTAGGCTCTCATTATTTATATTATATGTTAAAAAGTATCGCATCTATGTGTGTTATAATTCACCACTTAAATTTTCTCTCTCGAGATTTTATTTAATTCATAATGGTTTTGAGCTCTCTAAGACTTGGCATGTTTTTTAGTTTACCTGCATAACGGGAAATATATTGTTAACCACAACTTTATCACCTAATTTTCCTCATTTGTGTTTATTAAAACAAGATGATGTAATATTGCGTCATCCGTGTATTCTGATCAATCGCAGAAGAACTTAACGTTTCCTGCCCAGGTAACCATAAAAAGCTGAGATCTCCGGAGCGAATAAAGAATGTTTTTCTGTATCTTCCGCGTGTTTTTGTGTTGTGTCTCGCTGTTTGTGCTGTGTGTGTTTTAATTTACTAAATGTACAGCTAAAATAATAAGTCTACTCTAATCTTTCAACGACTCCAACCAGACAAAATATTCGCTGACTATGGATTTTAATTCCCGTAAAGTTGTTATATATATATATATAATAAAATATATATATATATATACACACAAGATAATCATATTTAAACTTGGCCTATATGTTCAGAGCATGTGTAGTTGTAACTAAAATGTGAATTGATTTGCAAACTTGTAGATTGATAAGTCATAGTAGGGGTGCTAGACAATTCCACACACCTCAAACAGATTTGTTAAAAAAATCCGCTAGAGAGAGCGCCTTACTGTTAAAAAGCTTGAAAAGTCATGCAAAAGCCTTTTGGTGATTAACCGTTCATTTGCCTCTCCTAGGTCGACCCGTATGCCTGATTTCCCTCCGTTTGATTTGGTTATGGTGCCTTTTAAAGAGCGTGGTTTATAGAAGGGCTGTTGCAGTTTGGTTGACTCAAAGGACGATGAGGCATAATAACGATGAATATGTGGCAGATCACTACAGAGCATCTCTTGAACATACTGCTCATCGTCTGCACATTTCACACTCTATTGAAGGATCACATTGAACACTATGCTTTACATCGCTAAACAGTGTGTAACAAATGAGCAATTCTTCTATTGGAATTTATATGTTACTTTTCGATGCAATGCATTCCTATCGGAAATCTTTTTGAACTATTTTTTTCTTGAAAATCTTTCAGCGTATACTTTGAATTATTTATCTACAAATTTCTAAGGTAAAGTCAATCCGCATTTTAATTACAGCTACAGAGTTCTTTGAATACTCCAAGTTTGATGACGATCACCTTGAATATATAATGTGTATATCCTCTTGAAGAAAACAAAAATAAAAATAAAAAAACAATTACCCGTAATAAAATTTCATATGCAATTGATTGAATCTTGGTGGATAATGAATGAACAGCTGGAGTTCCAGAACATCACAACATTTGTAACAAAACAAAAAAATAATAATTAGTTTAAAAATTTATGTACATTAATTATTTTCTTCATCATAGTTTAATATTTGTGCTTGATACACATATACAAAGTGTTTAATTCTAATTAACAATGAAATTAAATGCTAGTTGCTTATTAATAAATATCTTGAAGACTTTAAATACATACCTTAAATATCCAGGATGCAATATCCATACCTTTACAAACCTTAAATATCTAGGATGGTTATTTTTTTATATGAAAACAATTTCTGAAAATTATATAGATTACCTTGATTAAACTTTGAATATAATTGCTTATAAAGGCAAAAGGAGATATTATTTCATTTCTGAAGGTGGAAAGCAATAAATATGGAGTTGGATGTAGAAATAGAATATAGTTCTTATCCTCTCAACTGTAAAAGCGATGTCTCCGAATGATACTAGTTCAACCAATGAGGTAATTCAAATTTGTGCAAAGCAAAATTAAAAATTAAAAAAAAAACAATTCATACACACATTGATTTTCTTTTTGTTGATGAGTCAGCTATTACGATATTAAATATTTGATGTTATATATGTTTACCTTATTTTTAAATTTAACTGATATTAGATTTTTATTAATGATACTTATTTATTTTAAAAATACACTAGTGTAATCAATAAAAAATGTTTTATTTTTATATTGCAGCCTGTTTTGAAAATAATTTCATTTACGAATTTCAATAATATTTTAACCATGAGTTTCAATAACAGATTATTGAAAAATTTGTATTTTATGGGAAAAGTACGCGCATAATGTATGTGCATAACATACGATATACCTATGACCGAATATAATGTTTGTAATTTGGCTGAGAAAAAGACCCTGAAATTTTCACTGAATGCCCCAGTGGAAATTTCAGACCATTTCATTTCAAAATCCTGAAATGATTTTGAATCTATTTGAATTTAAGGTTTAGGGCAATAGGTCTCTGTTTTACTGTGGTTCTGTTAAATACAGCCCCATTTATACCACATAACAAAAAAAAATTAAAAAAAGATTTTACTTGAATTTTAAATTTTGTATACATATTTTTCAATAAGAAAATTTATACAAAATGGTGTTTCAAAAATATTTTTGGAAAAAAATACATGTGTTGATTAGTTTTTAAATAGATTCGATTAAAGTTATAACGAACAAAGGTTTGTGATGAACGTTTATAGTGTTTTGTATTTTTAAATATTGTAAACTTTTTTTAGTACACATCTAAAAAAAATAAAACAAAAAGAATACAAGTTATTGAAATTGAAAACTAAAGATATTGAAGCATTTCATAAATTGTTCTATACGAATATAATAAACAAGGTAGAAAAGACGGAGAAGAGATCTACAAGAGAAGTCATCATATTCTTTTTTTTTTTTTATTCTTCCTTCTCTCTTTATTTATTTTTAAAATTTAATTAACTCTATATATTAAGTAAATTAATCAAAAATCAGTAACATAATTAAATTCTCTTTGATCTATTAACGTCGATATATATACAGTGGTGGCAAAAGTCCTGAACACACTCATTTTTTAGCGCAATTTTTGTGTTTGACTTCATTTTCGGTTCTGAAGTTATCGCACTATCTTAAATATTGTTATTGATTTTAATGTATATTTCACGCTGTTTTCAAATCTGTTTGTAGATTTCATCTAAAGTAAATAGTTTCAAAGAAATGTTGAAAAAAACCTTGACAAGAAAGCACAAGGTCACTGTAAGAATGAGTGAGTGTGTTTTCCACCAATGAAATGCTCCGTTATTTCAACCAATCAGAGAGCAGTAGCGAGAAAGGGTTGAAAGAAAAAGGTGAAACGTGGTTTATTGTATTGAATGCAGTTGTGTGTGTGCTTGTGGAAAATAGTGTATTGAAAGCAATTGAAGTGCGTTTGTGGAAAATATTGGAATTATGGCTAAATCTTCATATCTGCCTGAGAATAAAAGGTTCAAAATAATACATTTGAAGGAAGAAGGTTATTCTATGCGCCAAATTGCTGCTAAAGTACCATGTAGCCTTTCTACTGTTGTGAGAACTTTGAAAAGATTTTCTGAAATAAATTTTATTACGGACAGGGGGCGATGAGGACGACCAAGAAAAACATCTTTACGTGAAGACAGGTTATTCCACAGAATTTACTTTCAAACAGAAAGCTTAATTCCTCGCAAATTTTGAAACAATGGACTTTGACATCAAATGTGAGTGTGTGCCCAAGAACTGTTAGAGGAAGACTGCTGGAAATTGGGTTACGAGGCTGTAAAGCGCGTTCAAAACCATCACTGACTGAATTTCAACGCAAGAGGCGATTGACGTGGGCAAGGGAACATTCATTATGGACTATTAAAGACTGGGAAAAGGTAATATTTAGTGACGAGAGTCAGTTTTGTATTTCTGGCAACCAAAGTAGTGTTATGTAAGACGACGCACTCATGAGGAATTCAGCCCTCAGTGTCTGAAGCCTACAGTAAAGTACCCGACAAAAGGGATGGTATGGGGTTGCATGTCTTCTCATGGTGTTGGAAGACTTCACATCGTTAGCGGAACAGTGAAAGCCATGGATTGCATTGAAATACTACAAAATAAATTGCTACCAACTGCGAGAGATCTTTTTGGGAATCAGTCATGGGTATTTCAGGACGATAACGCCCCTTGTTATCGTGCAAAGGTAGTTCAGAAATGGTTAAAAGACCATACTGTGAATAGAATGAACTGGCCAGGACAGTCTCCCGAACTTAATCCGATAGAGAACTCATGGCTTAAAATTGGTTATGAAATATCAAAGAAAAAACCTTCAAACAAACGTGAATTAATTGATGCTTTAATATTTTCCTACAACCATATTGTCACGAAAGATCTTCTTTTGAAATTGGTGCATTCCAAGCCAAAAAGATGTAGAGCCGTAATGAAAGCAAATGGCTGGCCCATAAAATATTGATTTTCTAACAAGTGACAACAATGTAATTTTCAAAATGCTTATTAAATATACCGTATTTGTCAATTTTCGTGTTATTTTTCTTTGCATATTATGTTATTCCATATTGTTTTATTCTGCACATATTTCACATTATTGTGTTCAGGCAGCTTTACTACAAAAAATATTTTAATCATTAAGAAACTAGTAGTAGATTTGAAATCAGCATAAAAATACATTAAATTCAATAACAATATTTAAGATAGTGCGATAATTTCACAACGAAAAATGACGCTAAAAAATGAGTGTGTTCAGGACTTTTTGCCACCACTGTATATATAAACCTTTTCCAACTGTAACAAAAATTTGGAAAACTTTCAGTGGTTTTTTTTAAATTCTTTTTAATGACTGTATGTTGTGAGCATTTATTAAAAAGTTCAAATGTGAACTTTTTCCAAAAAAAACGTTATTTAGGTTATTTGTTTATTTTACAAATACCAAAAGTTAAATTTTAAAGAGGTTATAGGTAATTCCCTTTTTTTTGTGCGGCTCTAAAAATAATAAACTAAAGACTAGTAAAACTATAATATCTAGATGGACAGTTATTTGCAAAATCTAATATAGAATATAATATTATCATTAAATCATTTTAATTTTGTCTCATTCGTCTATAAAATCAGAATAAATTATACTACAAGAAGCAATAAAAAAATCAGAGAATCGCACACATTCATTTTATTATTCTTCGCACACATTCATTAAAATCTACCATTCCAGGTCGAAATTCCCGAACAGGTCTCTACCGCAGAGACAAACCTGTTCGGAAAATATATTTCATGTCAAATCGGGAGAGTGAATATTAACGTCGCACTATTCACCTACTTGAGGGCTTTTGACGACGAACCTCGTAAGTTTGAACCATGGTCAAGTGATGAGAGAGAGAACACACCTCCCTCTCTTAACTTTCACACCACACCAACGGGAGGACGTTTGAGTCTCGACATTTTTAACGCACATTGGTCTCCTCTCTACACGGCGGGTCTTCAGTGATACTAGGTTCGAATTTCATGGCACACCGACCGCGAGTTCGTAACCTTGACCACTAGGCTACCGCGGCCACCATGCTAAATTGTACAATAGTAAACTGCATTACAAAAACAAACGATATGGTATTATTTTTTTAATAGGATAGTTAGCATGGATGTATCTTTGTATGCATTTAAAGAGTTTTTCAATCATTTATAGTATTCGAAAAAATTAGAGTGTTACTAACAAGTTAGTGCGACATTTCTCATTTCTACTGCCAGCACATAGGATAAGATTCTGACGACAAATCATCACAAAAATTTTTATACTTTCACATCTAGGAATAATTATCTATAACTTGAATAAAAAAATATCTTAATACAAGTGTTTGACAATAAATAACATAATTATTGACTTCCTGTATCGCAAAATATCTGATTTTTTTACTTTAGAGCTTTGTTCTTTATCCGTAATATTTTTAAGGGACATTTTGAATTCATAATAAAACTTCAGAAACGATAATTTCCGAGCTCAATGTGGGCCACGAAAAACGTGTGAAAAATTTATTCTGAATCCACTTTACGTCGTTTCGTCACTTCGTTAACGAAATGCAAAGGCGAAAGTGACAGAAAATATCTTTTATAGATTAATAAATAAGACTTAGCTGTATATACTTATAATGCTCTTAAGAGATATTAAAAAGCAAATATTTCACTATTGCATATATCGTACTCTTATTCTGTGTCAGCCAACTTACGTGATAAAAAGTGCCAGTGATTGTACTTTCTCCCGACACTTTCTGCTGTAAATTTGTCCCAATTCTTGCTATAATGCATTATCACAACAAAATCTGGCTATTTGCATGCGGGTGTTCCAGAAAGGTGGTATTGCGATTGAATTGTTACAATCTTTATCTTCACTGTATGGCATATCTTTATCTTCACTCTATTTTGTGACGTTCCTATTGTTTGTGTTTCTTTGTTTTTGTAGATGAATATCTTTTTATTTCTTATTTCACAGCTGGACAGTAAATAAGTAAGTGGTTTGGCCATAAAAGTAAAAAAGTGGCAGAGGAGTAGTTCGATAAAAATGTAAAGGTGTTTCTGGATTCCATTCATTGATACAAGTTGTGATGATATACTATCAACTCCGGTAAAAAAGAGTTTTTTAAACATGGTTTTCTTTCAAACTTCACATTTTGCGTAACATAATTTTTTATACCTTAAATTTTAAGAGGGAAAGGGAGCATTGAGTCAAATTGGTTTTATTCAATAATTAGTTTCAATAATTTAATTTTATGAGGGGCAGTTTAATTTGCTGGTTTCAATATTCAACTGTTTCACGTTGTAGACAATTAGAATTATCAATAAAACTTAATTCTTTAAATAATTAGTTTCAATCAATTATATTTATTAAACAAATTAAACTATCGTGTTGTCATCCAAAACCAATCGTGTATAGAAAATTTCAGCTCAATTGAGCATTATAAAATGTGGGAAAAATGCTTTTGGACCCAAGTCGCCAAGGTGGTCCCCCAAGTCGTCAAAAATGATGCCAACGTGGCTGTATGTGCAATCCTTTAATAATTAGTGCTAATAAATTACTTTTTATTAATTACAATAAAACTATCGTATTGTTATCCAAAACAATCGTGTAAAAATAATTTCAGCTCAATTGAGAGCTTTAATATGTAAGGGAAAACAAGTTTTAAAATTTTGATCCAAACATAGTTACACAGAGGAAAACCCATAAAACAGAGTTGCTAAAAATAGTTAAACTTACTTAAATTTGCAAAAATTAAATTTTTAACTGCTGAGTCAAAATGTGCTTAAGTGATCCTTATTCGTGTCTTTAAATAAGGCAAATTTTACTCTGTGATCCAACGTACTGTATATATTTTATCTTTTACTTAACTAGGAAAAGAGTGTTTTTATATGTTTCGTAAGTGAGAAGGGTTTCTGAATCCTAAATAAATCTGTTATTTCTGATTTATACTGACCATTTTTCCACAGGTAATAGAAGACGTATAGAAGAGTATTACACGTATTTCAAAATAAATCACTTTAAAAAATAATATGAATAATTTAAACAACTGTACTGTTTGAGGAATGTTTGTAATATTTTATTGCGCTTTTAACAAAAATGTATCATCAATAAACGAAGAAATTCTTTAAAATTTGTTAACTTAATATCTTTTTCTTAGTTTTTATAACAAGCTTTTTTGTCAAACATATTCCTTTTTTTGGTTAATACAGCAGTATTTCAAATAGCACAATAAGTCACTGTGGTAAACGTTTGAGACATGCATTGTTTTTTGCATGTGTAATCAATTCTTACGGAAGTCTCTGTCTTACGATAAAAAAGTAATATGCAATAAATTCTGAATACTTCTACAGACACGAAAATACTCAGATATTAATATAAGTGCTTGTGGATATAAGGCATATATTTATT
>BMAO01017259.1:0-21797 GCA_019973975.1 Trichonephila clavata
TGAAGAGTTTACTTCAAAGCAAAGATGACCATTCATTCAGCGGAAATCACTAGATTAAAGGATAAATTATAAAGCTTTTACTTTTGTCTCATCCAGAAGTTTTATATTAAGCGATCTGAAGAATACACCAGCCAACTTTATCAACTTTGTTGCAGGCCATCTGGTCAGCATGATTATAGTTTCTCCCATGCGCACTTTTAACTCAATCTGGCGATCTAACTGGAACGTTCTATTTCAAATGTTAAGGATGTTTCAGCATAGAGTCTGATGAAAGGGCAGCTCCATGGATGACGCCTCGCTTTATAAGAGAGGCGGGATGCACCACTGCCAATTGTTCTTTAAGTAAAATTATGTCAGTTTTTCTAGTTGATCAAATCATCCCGTAAATACTGATTAAATGGTTTACTTTGGCCCAACCATTGCCAAGTTCTTATTTTTAACTGAAGAATACTAAAAATTAGCCCAACGTTTCTATCAAAGTTTAAACAATCATATATCATCATATATTATGCTCGTCCTTGCAGCATTTAATTACCTGGTTGCTTGGACAACGATCTTGTCTCAAATCTTAAGAGATGGTGCTAAAATAATGAGGTTGCTTGTAAGGGGCATGTAGATGGTGTGACATGCCTCGCTTAACATGCGAGAGGCTGGGATCGATACGCCTCCAAACTGTTCTTTCATAAGTCTATATGTATTCATTTCTGTCGCGGAAATCAATGTATTAATAAATTATAAGGCTTTTACTTTTGCCTTAACAAAGCAGTTTCATAGTTTTCTGATTCTGAACGAAATGTCCCAGAATCAATACTGTTTCTTACTCAAACTTTAACTAAATATAGTCCTTCTGACATAATCAGTATTATGAACTCCCGCAGCACTTTTATCATCACGTGAATTATTCTTTTCAAATGATTGAGTTGTATTACAATAATAGTAGTGTGCAGGCGTATATCTCAGATGGTAGATGCGCTCTGGCAGCAGGAGGGTAGGGACACTCGCGTCCAATGTTTTACAGTAAAATTACAGTTTTCATGTCGAACAATCCAGAGTAAATATAGATTATGAGTTTAGCTTTTGGCCCAATCATCAAGTTTCATATTTTGATCTGAAAATACTAAAATTAGCCCAACTGTTTCTATCAAAGTTTAAAATCTCATATCATCTATACAATAATTCATGTTCTCTTGACATTAATCACCGTTTTACATGAATCGATCTTGTTCAAATATTATGGAGGTGCTTAAAAGTACTAGGTTAGTTGACTAAGGGAGCAATGAGTGAGATGCCACCTTAGCATGGCAGGAGGACAGGGATGATAACTCCGCCTAATTGCTTTTATGTTTTAAAATATTGGTCTAGTTTCATTACTCTGAACTCACATGCATAATACATAGATTATAATTTACTTTTGTTCCCGAACTTGATGCCAAAGTTTCATATTTTTGGCTATCGACAGAAATACTAAGAATTCCAGCCCAAACTCTGTCTTCACTTACAAATTTAATGCAATCACAGTTCAGTTATATTTTCCTCTGTAATTTTAACTACCTGTTACTGGAATGTCTTTTCAAAGTTCAGAGTTGCTTACAATAATAGGAAGTGTGTGAAGTGCTAGATGGATGAACTCGCCATTATATGCATGAGACGCAGGGAATATACCTCAAGTCCCAATGTTGTTTTTACAGTAAAATATTATCAGTTTTTCAGGTAAATCAACTAGTTAGATGAATCATATGCTTTTACTTTGTCGATCCGTGCCAAAGTTTGCTTTTGGCTTGATCTGAAAATAAGACACCAAGTTCTATCAACTTAGACAATCTATTCATCAGTCATATGATTATGATTTCTCCTGGTATTTTAATCACACTGAGATCTTGTTCATATTCCATGATTAAAGGATGATTATGTCAAATAGAGTCGATGTATTGCAGGGAGCGTAGCTCGATGGTAGCGATGCCGTTCACAGCATGAGAGCATGGACGATCCATGCACTCAAATGTTTCTTACAGTAAAATATTTTTCAGTTTTCTCTAATGGAAATCAAGTGAATGATAAATTATAATTTTCTTTTAATTGTAATCCATTTAAGCATATTGATCTTGAAAGAATTATTAATGAATCCTGCCAACTAGTTTTATCAATCTTGAAACAATTCTACCTATCTGTTCATAATTAAGATTCTCCGCTAGCACTTTTAGTCACCTGGTTAATAAGCTTTTCAAATATTAAGGTCGAGAGTTGCTTAAAATAATAGTTGTAGAGGCAGTGCTCATGAGCGCCTGCTTCTAAAGCAAGAGGTCAGGATACATACCTGCGCCTTCAATTTTATCTTTATCATAAAATATTTATCACTATTCGTGAATCAACTTGAATTAATAGATAATATATGCTTTTATTTTGTTGATCCTTGCAAAGTTTTATATTTCTCATCTGGAATAATAAAAGGCTCATACCAACAGTTTCTATCAACTTTAAGCATCTATGTCATCTACATCTGATAGTCTCCTGAGCACTTAACTCACCTGGTTACTAGAACGTTTGTTCAAATGTTAGGCATGTTTGATAAAGATCAGCATGCAAGGGATGCTCAGATGGTAGATGAGCCTTAGTGCAAGGTGAGAGGCATGGCATAATGCGCCTCCATGTATTCTTTACAGAAAATATTTCAGTTTTACTCTAGTCCAAATCATAGTCAATAATATAGATTACAGAGCTTACTTGGCCCAACATGTTAGAGTTCATATTTTTGATCTTAAGAAGGATCTAAGAATTACCAACTGGTCTATCAACGTTAAAGTTAATCTTATATAATCTGTTCATATAATTAACGAAGTTCCTTAGCACTTTGAACTCCCTGGTACTAGAACGATCTTTTCAAACACATAATTCAGAGTTGCTTAATGGGACGGTTGTGGAAGGGGCGTAGCCGAGTATGGCTGGCGCTACGCTGTAGATGCGAGAGTAGGGACTGATCCACAGCCTCCAATGTATTTATGTGTCAGAAAATATTATTCATTCTATCTCATAGGGAAATCACTAGATATAGATAAATTATAAATGCTTTTACTTTTGTTCCGATCATCATTAAGTTTATTCTTTTGCTTATCCTGAACAATAGAACACTCATAACTGTTTCTATCAACCTTACACCCAGTATCGTCTTTGATTATAGTTCTCGCGCATAATTAACTCACCTGTTACTGACGTTCTTATTCAAATGTTAAGGTGAGTATTCTACTAATAGATGTCATCCTTGAGGGCGATGGTCCAGATGGTAGAGCGCTGCTTAGTGCTGCAGAGATGCAGGGACTGACATTGCCTCCAATTGTTTTTAGAATATGTATTACAGTTTTCTCGTTGAACAATCTGGAATACAATAGATTATAAGGCTTTTACTGCGTGGCCCCAATCCGTGCCAGATTTCATATATTTTGATCTGAAGAATATTGAATTAAATCTACACTGTCTTACTACAAGTTAATCATCTATATCATCTTTCATAATTACAGTATTCTCCACATTTTTTACTCACCTGTACTGAACGATCTTTTCAAAATAATGTTCTAGTTTGCTTAAAAAATGAGCTTGAGTAAGGGCCTAGATGCAGCGTCGCTTACGCTCTGGGAGGTAGCAGGGGATCGATAGCCGCGCCTCCAACTTATTTGAAGTAAATATTTATTCAATTATTTCTAGAAATGTACTAGATTATATAGTATAAATTATAATGTCTTTTATTTTAGTTCCGATTCACGTGAAAGTTTATATATTTTGCTCTCTGAATAATATCAAGACAGCTTATAAACTGTTTTCTATCAACTTTTAGCTAATCTGTATCATCTTCATACTGATTATAGTTTCTCGCAGCACTTTTAGCTCACCTGGTTACTGGACATTCTTTTGTTCAAATGTTAAGGGTATGTTTACATAGATGTCGTGAGCAGGCAGCTCAGATGGTGACATCATAGGCATGCGAGGGCAGGGATCAATGTGCCTCCAGTTTTCTTTACAGTAAATATGGCTCAGATTTTCTGATGCAACAAATGAGTAAATATATGAATTATATTGACTTTACTTTTGTTACGTCGTGCCAAAGTTTATTTTTATCTGAAGAATACTAAGAATTAGCCCACTTGTATTCACTAAAGTTAAACAACGGTCTTATCATGCTATTCATATATAGTAAATTCTATGCAGCACATTTATCTCACCTGTTCATGAACGATCTTGTTCACATCTTAGGTGTTGCTAAAATATAGGTTAAGTGCCTTGTAGGCGCATAGCTCAGATTGCGATGGTCGGATTTACACACGCAGGCGTCTCCACTCAATGTTTGTTTTATAGTAAAATATTTATTAATTATCTCTGCGGAAATCAAACTAGATTAATAGATCAATAATGCTTTACTTTGTTTCGACTGTCAAAGTTTTGGATATTTGCTGCATCAAGAATACTAAGATCAGCCAACTGTTTCTATCAACCTTTTGAACAATCTACTGTCAGTGGTCTGCGATTATATGTTTCTCCGCTACTTTGTTCACGCATGGTTAACTGAACGTTCTATGTCTAAAATGTTAGATGTAGTTTACAATAATAGAGTCAGTGCGTAGGTCAGATGTTGAGCGCTCACTTAGCATGAGAGTGCATGGGACGATACCCCCGCCTCCATGTTTTAAGTAGAAAGATGTATTATTATTTCTAGTTGAAATCTACAACGTAATATGATAGATTATAGTATTTTATTTGGTTCCTAACATGCACAAAGTTTTATTTTTGATCTATAAGAATACTAAGATTAGCCAATAACTTTTCCACAGTTCTTTAAACATCTATATATCTCTTTCTAGATTATAGTTTCTCACTTACTTTTAACTCACACTGTTACTGAACAAGATTCTTTTCAATAAATGTGAGGTGTTTAAATGAAGTGCAGAAGATGTGTAGACAGAGGGCGTGCATCAGATATGAGAGCATGTGAGATGGAATCGATGCCTAATTGATTTATTTTCATACAGAATATATTCAATTAGGTTTCTACTGGAAATCAACAAGTAATAGCATATAGATTATAAGCTTTTACTTTTGCCGAATCCGCGCAAAGTTTTATTTTTGTGATTCATGAATCCAGAATTAGCCCAACTGTTTCTATCAAACTTTAAAAATCTAGTCATCTGGCTTATGATTAAGTTTCTCCGAGCACTTTGCTCCGTTACTGAACGTTCTGTTCAAATGTTACAAGGCTACACAGAGTCGTGCACAAAGTGTAGCTCAGATATAGAGCGCTCAAGCATGTGTGAGAGGTATGTGACTGATACCCCGCGTTCCAATGTTTTTACATTAAAATATGATTCTCCTCCAGTTTTCAGGCTTAGAACCACCAGGTAACATAGATATATTTTGTTTTGGCCCAATCCAGCCAAAGTTTCATATTTTTGATCTGTTAGTCAATAAGAACAGCCCAACTGTTTTGTATCAAAGTTTAAACAATCTATATCATTTAAGACTATAATTACGGTTTCTTCAGTGGCAATTTTAACTCACCTGGTTACTGAACGATCTTGTTCAAATGTTACAAGGAGATTGTGCTTGTTAATAGGTTGTTGTAAGGGGCAGCTCAGTTGGTAGAGCGCTCTGCTTATATGTGAGAGGTGCTGGATCATACCTGCGCCTTCAACTGTTTACTTTATAGTAAAATATTGTTCACTATCTCTGAAGTGAATCAACTTGGGATTATAAACAGTACTGCTTTACTTTTGTCTGACTCAAAGCTGAAAGTTTTATATTTTTGCTCATCTGAGAAATAGATTCAAGAATCAGCCAAATTGTTTCTAATTAAATTTCTAAGTTAAATCTATGTCACCTGGTCATAATATTATAGGTCTAAGTGTTCCGCAGCACTTTTAACTCACCTGGTTACTGAACGTTCTTGTTCAAATGTTAAGGTGAGTTGTTACAATAATAGAGTCGTGTACGGGGGCGTAGCTCAGATGGTAGAGCGCTCGCTTAGCATGCGAGAGGTACGGGGATCGATACCCCGCGCCTCCAATTGTTTTTTTTACAGTAAAATATGTATTCAGTTTTTCTCTAGTTGAAATCAACAAGGTAAATATATAGATTATAAGGCTTTTACTTTTGGCCCAATCCGTGCCAAAGTTTCATATTTTTTTGATCTGAAGAATACTAAGAATTAGCCCAACTGTTTCTATCAACGTTTAAACAATCTATATATATATCATCTGTTCATATAATTACAGTTTCTCCCTTAGCACTTTTAACTCACCTGGTTACTGAACGATCTTTTTCAAATATTAATTCGAGTTTGCTTAAAATAATAGGTTGCTGGAAGGGGGCGTAGCTCAGATGGTAGAGCGCTCGCTTAGCATGCGAGAGGTACGGGGATCGATACCCCGCGCCTCCAACTGTTTACTTTTATAGTAAAATATTTATTCAATTATCTCTAGCGGAAATCAACTAGATTAATAGATAAATTATAATGCTTTTACTTTTTGTTCCGATCCGTGCCAAAGTTTTATATTTTTGCTGATCTGAAGAATACTAAGAATCAGCCAAACTGTTTCTATCAACCTTTAAGCAATCTATGTCATCTGGTCATACGATTATAGTTTCTCCCGCAGCACTTTTAACTCACCTGGTTACTGAACGTTCTTGTTCAAATGTTAAGGTGAGTATGTTTACAATAATAGAGTCGTGTACGGGGGCGTAGCTCAGATGGTAGAGCGCTCGCTTAGCATGCGAGAGGTACGGGGATCGATACCCCGCGCCTCCAATTGTTTTTTTACAGTAAAATATGTATTCAGTTTTTCTCTAGTTGAAATCAACAAGGTAAATATATAGATTATAAGGCTTTTACTTTTGGCCCAATCCGTGCCAAAGTTTCATATTTTTTTGATCTGAAGAATACTAAGAATTAGCCCAACTGTTTCTATCAAAGTTTAAACAATCCATATATCATCTATTCATATAATTACAGTTTCTCCCGCAGCACTTTTAACTCACCTGGTTACTGAACGATCTTGTTCAAATGTTAAGGCGAGATTGCTTAAAATAATAGGTTGTGTAAGGGGCGTAGCTCAGATGGTAGAGCGCTCGCTTAGCATGCGAGAGGTACGGGGATCGATACCCCGCGCCTCCAACTGTTTACTTTTATAGTAAAATATTTATTCAATTATCTCTAGCGGAAATCAACTAGATTAATAGATAAATTATAATGCTTTTACTTTTTGTTCCGATCCGTGCCAAAGTTTTATATTTTTGCTGATCTGAAGAATACTAAGAATCAGCCAAACTGTTTCTATCAACCTTTAAGCAATCTATGTCATCTGGTCATACGATTATAGTTTCTCCCGCAGCACTTTTAACTCACCTGGTTACTGAACGTTCTTGTTCAAATGTTAAGGTGAGTATGTTTACAATAATAGAGTCGTGTACGGGGGCGTAGCTCAGATGGTAGAGCGCTCGCTTAGCATGCGAGAGGTACGGGGATCGATACCCCGCGCCTCCAATTGTTTTTTTACAGTAAAATATGTATTCAGTTTTTCTCTAGTTGAAATCAACAAGGTAAATATATAGATTATAAGGCTTTTACTTTTGGCCCAATCCGTGCCAAAGTTTCATATTTTTTTGATCTGAAGAATACTAAGAATTAGCCCAACTGTTTCTATCAACGTTTAAACAATCTATATATCATCTGTTCATATAATTACAGTTTCTCCGCAGCACTTTTAACTCACCTGGTTACTGAACGATCTTGTTCAAATGTTAAGCGAGTTGCTTAAAATAATAGGTTGTGTAAGGGGCGTAGCTCAGATGGTAGAGCGCTCGCTTAGCATGCGAGAGGTACGGGGATCGATACCCCGCGCCTCCAATTGTTTACTTTTACAGTAAAATATTTATTCAATTATCTCTAGCGGAAATCAACTAGATTAATAGATAAATTATAATGCTTTTACTTTTTGTTCCGATCCGTGCCAAAGTTTTATATTTTTGCTGATCTGAAGAATACTAAGAATCAGCCAAACTGTTTCTATCAACCTTTAAGCAATCTATGTCATCTGGTCATACGATTATAGTTTCTCCCGCAGCACTTTTAACTCACCTGGTTACTGAACGTTCTTGTTCAAATGTTAAGGTGAGTATGTTTACAATAATAGAGTCGTGTACGGGGGCGTAGCTCAGATGGTAGAGCGCTCGCTTAGCATGCGAGAGGTACGGGGATCGATACCCCGCGCCTCCAATTGTTTTTTTACAGTAAAATATGTATTCAGTTTTTCTCTAGTTGAAATCAACTAGGTAAATATATAGATTATAAGGCTTTTACTTTTGGCCCAATCCGTGCCAAAGTTTCATATTTTTTTGATCTGAAGAATACTAAGAATTAGCCCAACTGTTCTATCAACGTTTAAACAATCTATATATATATCATCTGTTCATATAATTACAGTTTCTCCGCAGCACTTTTAACTCACCTGGTTACTGAACGATCTTTTTCAAATATTAATCGAGTTTGCTTAAAATAATAGGTTGCTGGAAGGGGCGTAGCTCAGATGGTAGAGCGCTCGCTTAGCATGCGAGAGGTACGGGGATCGATACCCCGCGCCTCCAATGTTTACTTTTATAGTAAAATATTTATTCAATTATCTCTAGCGGAAATCAACTAGATTAATAGATAAATTATAATGCTTTTACTTTTTGTTCCGATCCGTGCCAAAGTTTTATATTTTTGCTGATCTGAAGAATACTAAGAATCAGCCAAACTGTTTCTATCAACCTTTAAGCAATCTATGTCATCTGGTCATACGATTATAGTTTCTCCCGCAGCACTTTTAACTCACCTGGTTACTGAACGTTCTTGTTCAAATGTTAAGGTGAGTATGTTTACAATAATAGAGTCGTGTACGGGGCGTAGCTCAGATGGTAGAGCGCTCGCTTAGCATGCGAGAGGTACGGGGATCGATACCCCGCGCCTCCAATTGTTTTTTTACAGTAAAATATGTATTCAGTTTTTCTCTAGTTGAAATCAACAGGTAAATATATAGATTATAAGGCTTTTACTTTTGGCCCAATCCGTGCCAAAGTTTCATATTTTTTTGATCTGAAGAATACTAAGAATTAGCCCAACTGTTTCTATCAACGTTTAAACAATCTATATATATATCATCTGTTCATATAATTACAGTTTCTCCGCAGCACTTTTAACTCACCTGGTTACTGAACGATCTTTTTCAAATATTAAGTCGAGTTTGCTTAAAATAATAGGTTGCTGGAAGGGGGCGTAGCTCAGATGGTAGAGCGCTCGCTTAGCATGCGAGAGGTACGGGGATCGATACCCCGCGCCTCCAATTGTTTACTTTTATAGTAAAATATTTATTCAATTATCTCTAGCGGAAATCAACTAGATTAATAGATAAATTATAATGCTTTTACTTTTTGTTCCGATCCGTGCCAAAGTTTTATATTTTTGCTGATCTGAAGAATACTAAGAATCAGCCAAACTGTTTCTATCAACCTTTAAGCAATCTATGTCATCTGGTCATACGATTATAGTTTCTCCCGCAGCACTTTTAACTCACCTGGTTACTGAACGTTCTTGTTCAAATGTTAAGGTGAGTATGTTTACAATAATAGAGTCGTGTACGGGGGCGTAGCTCAGATGGTAGAGCGCTCGCTTAGCATGCGAGAGGTACGGGGATCGATACCCCGCGCCTCCAATTGTTTTTTTTACAGTAAAATATGTATTCAGTTTTTCTCTAGTTGAAATCAACAAGGTAAATATATAGATTATAAGGCTTTTACTTTTGGCCCAATCCGTGCCAAAGTTTCATATTTTTTTGATCTGAAGAATACTAAGAATTAGCCCAACTGTTTCTATCAACGTTTAAACAATCTATATATATATCATCTGTTCATATAATTACAGTTTCTCCGCAGCACTTTTAACTCACCTGGTTACTGAACGATCTTTTTCAAATATTAATTCGAGTTTGCTTAAAATAATAGGTTGCTGGAAGGGGGCGTAGCTCAGATGGTAGAGCGCTCGCTTAGCATGCGAGAGGTACGGGGATCGATACCCCGCGCCTCCAATTGTTTACTTTTATAGTAAAATATTTATTCAATTATCTCTAGCGGAAATCAACTAGATTAATAGATAAATTATAATGCTTTTACTTTTTGTTCCGATCCGTGCCAAAGTTTTATATTTTTGCTGATCTGAAGAATACTAAGAATCAGCCAAACTGTTTCTATCAACCTTTAAGCAATCTATGTCATCTGGTCATACGATTATAGTTTCTCCCGCAGCACTTTTAACTCACCTGGTTACTGAACGTTCTTGTTCAAATGTTAAGGTGAGTATGTTTACAATAATAGAGTCGTGTACGGGGGCGTAGCTCAGATGGTAGAGCGCTCGCTTAGCATGCGAGAGGTACGGGGATCGATACCCCGCGCCTCCAATTGTTTTTTTACAGTAAAATATGTATTCAGTTTTTCTCTAGTTGAAATCAACTAGGTAAATATATAGATTATAAGGCTTTTACTTTTGGCCCAATCCGTGCCAAAGTTTCATATTTTTTTGATCTGAAGAATACTAAGAATTAGCCCAACTGTTTCTATCAACGTTTAAACAATCTATATATATCATCTGTTCATATAATTACAGTTTCTCCCAGCACTTTTAACTCACCTGGTTACTGAACGATCTTTTTCAAATGTTAAGCGAGTTGCTTAAAATAATAGGTTGCTGAAGGGGCGTAGCTCAGATGGTAGAGCGCTCGCTTAGCATGCGAGAGGTACGGGGATCGATACCCCGCGCCTCCAATGTTTACTTTTACAGTAAAATATTTATTCAATTATCTCTAGCGGAAATCAACTAGATTAATAGATAAATTATAATGCTTTTACTTTTTGTTCCGATCCGTGCCAAAGTTTTATATTTTTGCTGATCTGAAGAATACTAAGAATCAGCCAAACTGTTTCTATCAACCTTTAAGCAATCTATGTCATCTGGTCATACGATTATAGTTTCTCCGCAGCACTTTTAACTCACCTGGTTACTGAACGTTCTTGTTCAAATGTTAAGGTGAGTATGTTTACAATAATAGGTCGTGTACGGGGCGTAGCTCAGATGGTAGAGCGCTCGCTTAGCATGCGAGAGGTACGGGGATCGATACCCCGCGCCTCCAATTGTTTTTTTACAGTAAAATATGTATTCAGTTTGTCTCTAGTTGAAATCAACTAGATAAATATATAGATAATAATGCTTTTACTTTTGCCCATCCGTGCCAAAGCTTTATATTTTTGCTGATCTGAAGAATACTAAGAATCAGCCAACTGTTTCTATCAACTTTAAGCAATCTATGTCATCTGGTCATACGATTATAGTTTCTCCCGCAGCACTTTTAACTCACCTGGTTACTGAACGTTCTTGTTCAAATGTTAAGGTGAGTATGTTTACAATAATAGAGTCGTGTACGGGGCGTAGCTCAGATGGTAGAGCGCTCGCTTAGCATGCGAGAGGTACGGGGATCGATACCCCGCGCCTCCAATTGTTTTTTTACAGTAAAATATGTATTCAGTTTTCTCTAGTTGAAATCAACTAGGTAAATATATAGATTATAAGGCTTTTACTTTTGGCCCAATCCGTGCCAAAGTTTCATATTTTTTTGATCTGAAGAATACTAAGAATTAGCCCAACTGTTTCTATCAACGTTTAAACAATCTATATATATCATCTGTTCATATAATTACAGTTTCTCCGCAGCACTTTTAACTCACCTGGTTACTGAACGATCTTTTTCAAATATTAATCGAGTTTGCTTAAAATAATAGGTTGTGTAAGGGGCGTAGCTCAGATGGTAGAGCGCTCGCTTAGCATGCGAGAGGTACGGGGATCGATACCCCGCGCCTCCAACTGTTTACTTTTATAGTAAAATATTTATTCAATTATCTCTAGCGGAAATCAACTAGATTAATAGATAAATTATAATGCTTTTACTTTTTGTTCCGATCCGTGCCAAAGTTTTATATTTTTGCTGATCTGAAGAATACTAAGAATCAGCCAAACTGTTTCTATCAACCTTTAAGCAATCTATGTCATCTGGTCATACGATTATAGTTTCTCCCGCAGCACTTTTAACTCACCTGGTTACTGAACGTTCTTGTTCAAATGTTAAGGTGAGTATGTTTACAATAATAGAGTCGTGTACGGGGGCGTAGCTCAGATGGTAGAGCGCTCGCTTAGCATGCGAGAGGTACGGGGATCGATACCCCGCGCCTCCAATTGTTTTTTTACAGTAAAATATGTATTCAGTTTTTCTCTAGTTGAAATCAACAGGTAAATATATAGATTATAAGGCTTTTACTTTTGGCCCAATCCGTGCCAAAGTTTCATATTTTTTTGATCTGAAGAATACTAAGAATTAGCCCAACTGTTTCTATCAACGTTTAAACAATCTATATATATATCATCTGTTCATATAATTACAGTTTCTCCCGCAGCACTTTTAACTCACCTGGTTACTGAACGATCTTTTTCAAATATTAATTCGAGTTTGCTTAAAATAATAGGTTGCTGGAAGGGTAGCTCAGATGGTAGAGCGCTCGCTTAGCATGCGAGAGGTACGGGGATCGATACCCCGCGCCTCCAATGTTTACTTTTATAGTAAAATATTTATTCAATTATCTCTAGCGGAAATCAACTAGATTAATAGATAAATTATAATGCTTTTACTTTTTGTTCCGATCCGTGCCAAAGTTTTATATTTTTGCTGATCTGAAGAATACTAAGAATCAGCCAAACTGTTTCTATCAACCTTTAAGCAATCTATGTCATCTGGTCATACGATTATAGTTTCTCCCGCAGCACTTTTAACTCACCTGGTTACTGAACGTTCTTGTTCAAATGTTAAGGTGAGTATGTTTACAATAATAGAGTCGTGTACGGGGGCGTAGCTCAGATGGTAGAGCGCTCGCTTAGCATGCGAGAGGTACGGGGATCGATACCCCGCGCCTCCAATTGTTTTTTTACAGTAAAATATGTATTCAGTTTTTCTCTAGTTGAAATCAACTAGGTAAATATATAGATTATAAGGCTTTTACTTTTGGCCCAATCCGTGCCAAAGTTTCATATTTTTTTGATCTGAAGAATACTAAGAATTAGCCCAACTGGTTTTTTCAACGTTTAAACAATCTATATATATATCATCTGTTCATATAATTACAGTTTCTCCCGCAGCACTTTTAACTCACCTGGTTACTGAACGATCTTTTTCAAATATTAATTCGAGTTTGCTTAAAATAATAGGTTGCTGGAAGGGGCGTAGCTCAGATGGTAGAGCGCTCGCTTAGCATGCGAGAGGTACGGGGATCGATACCCCGCGCCTCCAATGTTTACTTTTATAGTAAAATATTTATTCAATTATCTCTAGCGGAAATCAACTAGATTAATAGATAAATTATAATGCTTTTACTTTTTGTTCCGATCCGTACCAAAGTTTTATATTTTTGCTGATCTGAAGAATACTAAGAATCAGCCAAACTGTTTCTATCAACCTTTAAGCAATCTATGTCATCTGGTCATACGATTATAGTTTCTCCCGCAGCACTTTTAACTCACCTGGTTACTGAACGTTCTTGTTCAAATGTTAAGGTGAGTATGTTTACAATAATAGAGTCGTGTACGGGGGCGTAGCTCAGATGGTAGAGCGCTCGCTTAGCATGCGAGAGGTACGGGGATCGATACCCCGCGCCTCCAATTGTTTTTTTACAGTAAAATATGTATTCAGTTTTTCTCTAGTTGAAATCAACTAGGTAAATATATAGATTATAAGGCTTTTACTTTTGGCCCAATCCGTGCCAAAGTTTCATATTTTTTTGATCTGAAGAATACTAAGAATTAGCCCAACTGTTTCTATCAACGTTTAAACAATCTATATATATATCATCTGTTCATATAATTACAGTTTCTCCCGCAGCACTTTTAACTCACCTGGTTACTGAACGATCTTTTTCAAATATTAATTCGAGTTTGCTTAAAATAATAGGTTGCTGGAAGGGTAGCTCAGATGGTAGAGCGCTCGCTTAGCATGCGAGAGGTACGGGGATCGATACCCCGCGCCTCCAATGTTTACTTTTATAGTAAAATATTTATTCAATTATCTCTAGCGGAAATCAACTAGATTAATAGATAAATTATAATGCTTTTACTTTTTGTTCCGATCCGTGCCAAAGTTTTATATTTTTGCTGATCTGAAGAATACTAAGAATCAGCCAAACTGTTTCTATCAACCTTTAAGCAATCTATGTCATCTGGTCATACGATTATAGTTTCTCCCGCAGCACTTTTAACTCACCTGGTTACTGAACGTTCTTGTTCAAATGTTAAGGTGAGTATGTTTACAATAATAGAGTCGTGTACGGGGGCGTAGCTCAGATGGTAGAGCGCTCGCTTAGCATGCGAGAGGTACGGGGATCGATACCCCGCGCCTCCAATTGTTTTTTTACAGTAAAATATGTATTCAGTTTTTCTCTAGTTGAAATCAACTAGGTAAATATATAGATTATAAGGCTTTTACTTTTGGCCCAATCCGTGCCAAAGTTTCATATTTTTTTGATCTGAAGAATACTAAGAATTAGCCCAACTGGTTCTATCAACGTTTAAACAATCTATATATATATATCATCTGTTCATATAATTACAGTTTCTCCGCAGCACTTTTAACTCACCTGGTTACTGAACGATCTTTTTCAAATATTAATTCGAGTTTGCTTAAAATAATAGGTTGCTGGAAGGGGCGTAGCTCAGATGGTAGAGCGCTCGCTTAGCATGCGAGAGGTACGGGGATCGATACCCCGCGTCTCCAATGTTTACTTTTATAGTAAAATATTTATTCAATTATCTCTAGCGGAAATCAACTAGATTAATAGATAAATTATAATGCTTTTACTTTTTGTTCCGATCCGTGCCAAAGTTTTATATTTTTGCTGATCTGAAGAATACTAAGAATCAGCCAAACTGTTTCTATCAACCTTTAAGCAATCTATGTCATCTGGTCATACGATTATAGTTTCTCCCGCAGCACTTTTAACTCACCTGGTTACTGAACGTTCTTGTTCAAATGTTAAGGTGAGTATGTTTACAATAATAGAGTCGTGTACGGGGGCGTAGCTCAGATGGTAGAGCGCTCGCTTAGCATGCGAGAGGTACGGGGATCGATACCCCGCGCCTCCAATTGTTTTTTTTACAGTAAAATATGTATTCAGTTTTTCTCTAGTTGAAATCAACTAGGTAAATATATAGATTATAAGGCTTTTACTTTTGGCCCAATCCGTGCCAAAGTTTCATATTTTTTTGATCTGAAGAATACTAAGAATTAGCCCAACTGGTTCTATCAACGTTTAAACAATCTATATATATATATATCATCTGTTCATATAATTACAGTTTCTCCCGCAGCACTTTTAACTCACCTGGTTACTGAACGATCTTTTTCAAATATTAATTCGAGTTTGCTTAAAATAATAGGTTGCTGAAGGGGCGTAGCTCAGATGGTAGAGCGCTCGCTTAGCATGCGAGAGGTACGGGGATCGATACCCCGCGCCTCCAATTGTTTACTTTTACAGTAAAATATTTATTCAATTATCTCTAGCGGAAATCAACTAGATTAATAGATAAATTATAATGCTTTTACTTTTTGTTCCGATCCGTGCCAAAGTTTTATATTTTTGCTGATCTGAAGAATACTAAGAATCAGCCAAACTGTTTCTATCAACCTTTAAGCAATCTATGTCATCTGGTCATACGATTATAGTTTCTCCCGCAGCACTTTTAACTCACCTGGTTACTGAACGTTCTTGTTCAAATGTTAAGGTGAGTATGTTTACAATAATAGAGTCGTGTACGGGGGCGTAGCTCAGATGGTAGAGCGCTCGCTTAGCATGCGAGAGGTACGGGGATCGATACCCCGCGCCTCCAATTGTTTTTTTACAGTAAAATATGTATTCAGTTTTTCTCTAGTTGAAATCAACAGGTAAATATATAGATTATAAGGCTTTTACTTTTGGCCCAATCCGTGCCAAAGTTTCATATTTTTTTGATCTGAAGAATACTAAGAATTAGCCCAACTGTTTCTATCAACGTTTAAACAATCTATATATATATCATCTGTTCATATAATTACAGTTTCTCCGCAGCACTTTTAACTCACCTGGTTACTGAACGATCTTGTTCAAATATTAATCGAGTTTGCTTAAAATAATAGGTTGCTGGAAGGGGGCGTAGCTCAGATGGTAGAGCGCTCGCTTAGCATGCGAGAGGTACGGGGATCGATACCCCGCGCCTCCAATTGTTTACTTTTACAGTAAAATATTTATTCAATTATCTCTAGCGGAAATCAACTAGATTAATAGATAAATTATAATGCTTTTACTTTTTGTTCCGATCCGTGCCAAAGTTTTATATTTTTGCTGATCTGAAGAATACTAAGAATCAGCCAAACTGTTTCTATCAACCTTTAAGCAATCTATGTCATCTGGTCATACGATTATAGTTTCTCCCGCAGCACTTTTAACTCACCTGGTTACTGAACGTTCTTGTTCAAATGTTAAGGTGAGTATGTTTACAATAATAGAGTCGTGTACGGGGGCGTAGCTCAGATGGTAGAGCGCTCGCTTAGCATGCGAGAGGTACGGGGATCGATACCCCGCGCCTCCAATTGTTTTTTTACAGTAAAATATGTATTCAGTTTTTCTCTAGTTGAAATCAACTAGGTAAATATATAGATTATAAGGCTTTTACTTTTGGCCCAATCCGTGCCAAAGTTTCATATTTTTTTGATCTGAAGAATACTAAGAATTAGCCCAACTGGTTCTATCAACGTTTAAACAATCTATATATATATATCATCTGTTCATATAATTACAGTTTCTCCGCAGCACTTTTAACTCACCTGGTTACTGAACGATCTTTTTCAAATATTAATTCGAGTTTGCTTAAAATAATAGGTTGCTGGAAGGGGCGTAGCTCAGATGGTAGAGCGCTCGCTTAGCATGCGAGAGGTACGGGGATCGATACCCGCGCCTCCAACTGTTTACTTTTATAGTAAAATATTTATTCAATTATCTCTAGCGGAAATCAACTAGATTAATAGATAAATTATAATGCTTTTACTTTTTGTTCCGATCCGTGCCAAAGTTTTATATTTTTGCTGATCTGAAGAATACTAAGAATCAGCCAAACTGTTTCTATCAACCTTTAAGCAATCTATGTCATCTGGTCATACGATTATAGTTTCTCCGCAGCACTTTTAACTCACCTGGTTACTGAACGTTCTTGTTCAAATGTTAAGGTGAGTATGTTTACAATAATAGAGTCGTGTACGGGGGCGTAGCTCAGATGGTAGAGCGCTCGCTTAGCATGCGAGAGGTACGGGGATCGATACCCCGCGCCTCCAATTGTTTTTTTTACAGTAAAATATGTATTCAGTTTTTCTCTAGTTGAAATCAACTAGGTAAATATATAGATTATAAGGCTTTTACTTTTGGCCCAATCCGTGCCAAAGTTTCATATTTTTTTGATCTGAAGAATACTAAGAATTAGCCCAACTGTTTCTATCAACGTTTAAACAATCTATATATATATCATCTGTTCATATAATTACAGTTTCTCCCGCAGCACTTTTAACTCACCTGGTTACTGAACGATCTTTTTCAAATATTAATCGAGTTTGCTTAAAATAATAGGTTGCTGGAAGGGGCGTAGCTCAGATGGTAGAGCGCTCGCTTAGCATGCGAGAGGTACGGGGATCGATACCCCGCGCCTCCAATGTTTACTTTTATAGTAAAATATTTATTCAATTATCTCTAGCGGAAATCAACTAGATTAATAGATAAATTATAATGCTTTTACTTTTTGTTCCGATCCGTGCCAAAGTTTTATATTTTTGCTGATCTGAAGAATACTAAGAATCAGCCAAACTGTTTCTATCAACCTTTAAGCAATCTATGTCATCTGGTCATACGATTATAGTTTCTCCCGCAGCACTTTTAACTCACCTGGTTACTGAACGTTCTTGTTCAAATGTTAAGGTGAGTATGTTTACAATAATAGAGTCGTGTACGGGGGCGTAGCTCAGATGGTAGAGCGCTCGCTTAGCATGCGAGAGGTACGGGGATCGATACCCCGCGCCTCCAATTGTTTTTTTACAGTAAAATATGTATTCAGTTTTTCTCTAGTTGAAATCAACTAGGTAAATATATAGATTATAAGGCTTTTACTTTTGGCCCAATCCGTGCCAAAGTTTCATATTTTTTTGATCTGAAGAATACTAAGAATTAGCCCAACTGTTTCTATCAACGTTTAAACAATCTATATATATATCATCTGTTCATATAATTACAGTTTCTCCCGCAGCACTTTTAACTCACCTGGTTACTGAACGATCTTTTTCAAATATTAATTCGAGTTTGCTTAAAATAATAGGTTGCTGGAAGGGGGCGTAGCTCAGATGGTAGAGCGCTCGCTTAGCATGCGAGAGGTACGGGGATCGATACCCCGCGCCTCCAATTGTTTACTTTTATAGTAAAATATTTATTCAATTATCTCTAGCGGAAATCAACTAGATTAATAGATAAATTATAATGCTTTTACTTTTTGTTCCGATCCGTGCCAAAGTTTTATATTTTTGCTGATCTGAAGAATACTAAGAATCAGCCAAACTGTTTCTATCAACCTTTAAGCAATCTATGTCATCTGGTCATACGATTATAGTTTCTCCCGCAGCACTTTTAACTCACCTGGTTACTGAACGTTCTTGTTCAAATGTTAAGGTGAGTATGTTTACAATAATAGAGTCGTGTACGGGGGCGTAGCTCAGATGGTAGAGCGCTCGCTTAGCATGCGAGAGGTACGGGGATCGATACCCCGCGCCTCCAATTGTTTTTTTACAGTAAAATATGTATTCAGTTTTTCTCTAGTTGAAATCAACTAGGTAAATATATAGATTATAAGGCTTTTACTTTTGGCCCAATCCGTGCCAAAGTTTCATATTTTTTTGATCTGAAGAATACTAAGAATTAGCCCAACTGGTTCTATCAACGTTTAAACAATCTATATATATATATCATCTGTTCATATAATTACAGTTTCTCCCGCAGCACTTTTAACTCACCTGGTTACTGAACGATCTTTTTCAAATATTAATTCGAGTTTGCTTAAAATAATAGGTTGCTGGAAGGGGGCGTAGCTCAGATGGTAGAGCGCTCGCTTAGCATGCGAGAGGTACGGGGATCGATACCCCGCGCCTCCAACTGTTTACTTTTATAGTAAAATATTTATTCAATTATCTCTAGCGGAAATCAACTAGATTAATAGATAAATTATAATGCTTTTACTTTTTGTTCCGATCCGTGCCAAAGTTTTATATTTTTGCTGATCTGAAGAATACTAAGAATCAGCCAAACTGTTTCTATCAACCTTTAAGCAATCTATGTCATCTGGTCATACGATTATAGTTTCTCCCGCAGCACTTTTAACTCACCTGGTTACTGAACGTTCTTGTTCAAATGTTAAGGTGAGTATGTTTACAATAATAGAGTCGTGTACGGGGGCGTAGCTCAGATGGTAGAGCGCTCGCTTAGCATGCGAGAGGTACGGGGATCGATACCCCGCGCCTCCAATTGTTTTTTTACAGTAAAATATGTATTCAGTTTTTCTCTAGTTGAAATCAACTAGGTAAATATATAGATTATAAGGCTTTTACTTTTGGCCCAATCCGTGCCAAAGTTTCATATTTTTTTGATCTGAAGAATACTAAGAATTAGCCCAACTGGTTCTATCAACGTTTAAACAATCTATATATATATATCATCTGTTCATATAATTACAGTTTCTCCCTTAGCACTTTTAACTCACCTGGTTACTGAACGATCTTTTTCAAATATTAATTCGAGTTTGCTTAAAATAATAGGTTGCTGGAAGGGGGCGTAGCTCAGATGGTAGAGCGCTCGCTTAGCATGCGAGAGGTACGGGGATCGATACCCCGCGCCTCCAACTGTTTACTTTTATAGTAAAATATTTATTCAATTATCTCTAGCGGAAATCAACTAGATTAATAGATAAATTATAATGCTTTTACTTTTTGTTCCGATCCGTGCCAAAGTTTTATATTTTTGCTGATCTGAAGAATACTAAGAATCAGCCAAACTGTTTCTATCAACCTTTAAGCAATCTATGTCATCTGGTCATACGATTATAGTTTCTCCCGCAGCACTTTTAACTCACCTGGTTACTGAACGTTCTTGTTCAAATGTTAAGGTGAGTATGTTTACAATAATAGAGTCGTGTACGGGGGCGTAGCTCAGATGGTAGAGCGCTCGCTTAGCATGCGAGAGGTACGGGGATCGATACCCCGCGCCTCCAATTGTTTTTTTACAGTAAAATATGTATTCAGTTTTTCTCTAGTTGAAATCAACTAGGTAAATATATAGATTATAAGGCTTTTACTTTTGGCCCAATCCGTGCCAAAGTTTCATATTTTTTTGATCTGAAGAATACTAAGAATTAGCCCAACTGGTTCTATCAACGTTTAAACAATCTATATATATATATCATCTGTTCATATAATTACAGTTTCTCCCGCAGCACTTTTAACTCACCTGGTTACTGAACGATCTTTTTCAAATATTAATTCGAGTTTGCTTAAAATAATAGGTTGCTGGAAGGGGGCGTAGCTCAGATGGTAGAGCGCTCGCTTAGCATGCGAGAGGTACGGGGATCGATACCCCGCGCCTCCAACTGTTTACTTTTATAGTAAAATATTTATTCAATTATCTCTAGCGGAAATCAACTAGATTAATAGATAAATTATAATGCTTTTACTTTTTGTTCCGATCCGTGCCAAAGTTTTATATTTTTGCTGATCTGAAGAATACTAAGAATCAGCCAAACTGTTTCTATCAACCTTTAAGCAATCTATGTCATCTGGTCATACGATTATAGTTTCTCCCGCAGCACTTTTAACTCACCTGGTTACTGAACGTTCTTGTTCAAATGTTAAGGTGAGTATGTTTACAATAATAGAGTCGTGTACGGGGGCGTAGCTCAGATGGTAGAGCGCTCGCTTAGCATGCGAGAGGTACGGGGATCGATACCCCGCGCCTCCAATTGTTTTTTTACAGTAAAATATGTATTCAGTTTTTCTCTAGTTGAAATCAACTAGGTAAATATATAGATTATAAGGCTTTTACTTTTGGCCCAATCCGTGCCAAAGTTTCATATTTTTTTGATCTGAAGAATACTAAGAATTAGCCCAACTGGTTCTATCAACGTTTAAACAATCTATATATATATATCATCTGTTCATATAATTACAGTTTCTCCGCAGCACTTTTAACTCACCTGGTTACTGAACGATCTTTTTCAAATATTAATTCGAGTTTGCTTAAAATAATAGGTTGCTGGAAGGGGGCGTAGCTCAGATGGTAGAGCGCTCGCTTAGCATGCGAGAGGTACGGGGATCGATACCCGCGCCTCCAATTGTTTACTTTTACAGTAAAATATTTATTCAATTATCTCTAGCGGAAATCAACTAGATTAATAGATAAATTATAATGCTTTTACTTTTTGTTCCGATCCGTGCCAAAGTTTTATATTTTTGCTGATCTGAAGAATACTAAGAATCAGCCAAACTGTTTCTATCAACCTTTAAGCAATCTATGTCATCTGGTCATACGATTATAGTTTCTCCGCAGCACTTTTAACTCACCTGGTTACTGAACGTTCTTGT
>BMAO01017260.1:0-19001 GCA_019973975.1 Trichonephila clavata
GCCGCGTGAACTTTATAACTTTATTAGTTAGTACTATGTAGTTCGTAGCCAATACAACATGTAGTAGTTCTTCCTCTTTTTCATTTGTGCTCGTCTGTCAATTAAGTGTTAAGTGTATTTTGTGTACTTTCCTGTGATGTCTTCTCAGCTGTGTGAACCCTAAAAATAAAGGTTTCTAATAAACCTAACGAGATGTGACATTATTATTGCAAAACCACCCATGCATAATCATTTAGCGATGGGGAACGTCACAAATCTGGCGCCCAGTGAGGCCCAGCTGAGCAAAAGGATATCATATTTGGATAAGTACTATTTTCACTTTTGATTTCTAAGATCACCTTGATCCTATTGAATTAAATTCATCAAAAAAAAAAAAATTAACGATTCCTTGAATCGTTATTGTCTTAAAGACAATATTGTTTTGAAACCATTCATATATGATTCATCTCGAATCAAAAGTAGATTTGTTAAAAGTAAACAATTCTGTATCTTCTAAATAGAATTTTACTTCAATGATTCATCTCGAATCGAAGTTGTCTTTATTTTGAATGTTAAAGAGTTCTACATAGAATTGTGCTTCAATGATTCATCTCGAATCGAAGTAATTAACATTTTCAAAGTAAATGTTTTTTATTTGTTAACATAATTGTAATTTTAACGATTCATCTCGAATCAAAAGGAAATTTCATCTTGAAGTTTAATTATTCTTAAATTTTAAACTGTCAAGGTGACAAAATATATTTGTTTTGAAAATTGTTCTTTTATTTTAATTAGAACTATACTTAAATAATAGAAAAAACTTTTCTTATCTACATATATTCACATATTTGTATGTTTTATGTGTCGCAAGCAGTCATTGCTTAATTATTATTTCTAAAGAAATTACTTTGAAACATTATATTTGAATGCATTTTCATATCTGAATTTACCTAAAGCGTACGTCATTATTGCATAATTGTGTTTAAACAAAATTATTGAAAAGTTTTATTAATTGCTTGTGTATAAGTATACCTAAGCAGATTAGTGCTCAGAGGTCTGGTTTTCCATTGTGAAAACATTTTATTAATATTTTGTGAAATATTATTCCGTTATCACAAAGAGCTTTAATAATCTTTTCTAACTAAACGAATTTCAACTGAATACTCTAAATTGGAATTCTTAAAATTCATTTTGTCAGAATAATTCTTTTGCAAGTGTAATGTATTTCTTATGTTATTTTATTTGCATGCATATGTAATCTCATTTAAACTGAAACATTTCGTAAGCTTTTTTTTCGTTTTGCTCGAGTAAGCTAATTTTTTCTCCGCGCACTAATTTATGATACTCAATTGCGCTGAATTAGTCATAACATCCGCTGTGCTGATACTAAGAAAAGGAGATTGAAAACCATCTTTTTGTTACTTTTATTATGGTTTGATGAGTAATGTATTTTTTTCCCAGCTGGAATATAATCCGACCGAAAAGTGTTTTCATTATATATTCTTTTTTTTTTCTCTGAGATATACTGTGAAATGTTGTATCATTTGAGAATTATTGGTTCTTATAAATTCAATATATTTCTTCAGGGAACCTGTGTGTACAAGTTTATTATGCATTTTATGTTCTAACTTGATTTTATAACTCTTATTTTCTTTTGATATTTTCTTAAATGAAAGTTTTCAGTGTTTTGATTTCAGCTCCAGTGTGTTAGGAAAATACTATTTTTTTTTTCTCAAAAAGAAAACCATTTCATTAACTTTTTTTTTTCCGAACTGAACTTTATCACAGAAAGTATGGCATTTCTCACGAAAGGAAAAAAAGAGGATTTGAGAAAGTTGGCTTGGGAATGGGACTCTCTGTGGGTGAAGATTTACGAATTTTAGACATAAAACATTTGATTGTAAATTCTGAAAAATACGAAGAAGCTCTATAAAAAATTTATTTACGAATATAATTGAGGAAACGGCTCGAAAAAATTAAAAAACGACGAACAAGCAGCAGAACAAGAAAGAAAGAAAGCCGAACAGGCGGAAGAAGAAGAAGAAAGAAAGCCGAACAGGCAGCTGACTTGGAAAGAAGAAAGGCTGAAATGGATTTTGAGTTGCAGAAATTGAAACTGCAACTTGAAGCCAAAATGAGTGGAGTTCCGGCAAAGTAACGACACTGATATCTCGGAGCAGCCTAAATTAGAATTGAAGAATCTGATTCCCAGATTTAACTCGAAAGAAGACGACATGCTATATTTCTCAAACTATTTGAGAGACAATTAAAATTTTTAAAAGTACCTGATAACCAATGGGTTGCATATTTAATTGGAGCCTTGCCAAGTGACTTAGCCACACTCATCGCTAGGGAATCCGAAGAAGAAGCGCAAGACTTTACGCATGTCAAAGAAATGCTTTTGAAGAGATTCAAACTCTCCGCGGAAAAATTTAGACAACTTTTCCGGCAACACAAGAAGTTCAAGAGAACACATGGAGAGATTACTTTTTTGAAATAAAAAGTTATTTCGAAGGATGGTTGAACGAATTGAAAATTGTCGACTTTCAACAGTTAAAAGACCTAATCATATCTGACCAAATTAAAAAGACATGTACCTCCCGAAACAAGAGAACACTTCATGCATAAATGGTCAGAATGGGTGTCACCTTCAGACTTAGCTGACAGATTGGATGCTTATTTCCTCATTCGAAATACTACTTCAGTAAAAAAGACTGTCAACTCAAAAGAAAATTCTTCTAAACCTTACGCTCCAAAAAGAAATTCATATGATAGTAGATTTGATAAAACCAACCAAGCCGGTCCTACTTCATCTTTCAATAGAGGTGATAAACTGAAAACTGATGACAGATCAGATAGGCCATCTGTATCTTGTTATGGTTGTGGTAAGCCAGGGGTTACAAAACCCAGATGTCCAAATTGCAACCAGCAGTGAATAAGGACTCAGCAACTTTTGGCAACATCAGTTTGCATTCACATGCTCTTTAACTCCAAATCAAAGTGCGGTGCTGAAGTTAGCTGTAAATGGCATATGGGGCACTGCATGCGCCGATAGTGGAGCCAGTCATTCAATTGCTGGCGAAACCTTGTATCTCCTTTTACAAAAAGAAGGAGCCAATTTCCAAAAGACTCAAATCACTATGTCCCTCGCTGACGGCCATAAGTCCGAGGTGGAAGTCTACACAACCAGTGTAGTTATCAGACTTGAAGAACGTGTAATCCGTACACAATTAATAATTTTGCCTTATGCTAAAGGAAACAGAACACTTTTGGGAATGGACTTTTTACAGAAAGCTGGCATTGTTTTAAACCTGAAACATCGCAACTGGTTCTTTAGTGATTCACCCCATCGAACCTACGATTTTGTTAAAGAAGCAATTATTCAAGAAGTCCAAAGCAGACCTAACCTTGAGGAAAATACATGCTTACTGCGTGATGATGAAGGTAAATGTCTAACGCTTGACCAGAAAAATGAACTGGGAACATTGCTAAAAAAGTACGAAACTGTGTTTGAACCAGGGGGAGAGCCCACTCCTTTTATGGAACACCGTATCAACACCGGAAATAGCCCTCCTGTTTCGGTGCCTCCGTATAGATTACCTCCAGCAAAGAAAGAAGTTCTTAAGCAGGAACTTGATAAACTTTTGGAACAGAACATCATAGAAGAGTGTGAATCTCCGTATGCAGCCCCTGTAGTGCTCGTTCCAAAACCGAACGGGAAAATTCGGCTTTGTATCGATTATAGAGGCCTCAATGCTACGACAGTGGCCGACTCTTATCCGTTACCTAGAATGGATGACCTGCTTCACGAAGCGAAGCACACACCTTTTATGACAACTATAGATTTACAATCAGGTTACCACCAGGTGAATGTTTGTGTTTCTGACAGGGACAAAACAGCATTTGTTTGTCCATTTGGAACTTTTCGCTACCTTCGAATGCCTTTTGGTTTGAAAATGGCCCCAGCCACATTTCAGAGACTTATTGACAAATTTCGCAGTGGCCTAAGTGACATTCTTATACTTTCTTATCTTGATGACATCATAATCCTGTCCGAAACCTTCGAAAAACATCTTACTGACCTCAAAGCTGTATTTGAGAGACTTTTACTATTCAAACTACATGCAAATCGTAGTAAATGTAATTTTGCTTGTGATAGGGTAAAATACCTTGGACACTACATCACAAGTTCAGGCGTGGAAGTAGATCCTGAAAAAACTTCTGCTATCAGAAAGATGCTTCCTCCCAAGAATGTAAAGCAAGTGCAGTCATTCCTTCAAACCTGTTCGTGGTTCAGACGATTCATACCTAATTTTTCAGAAGTAGCCAGACCTCTCAGCAACCTTACAAAGAAGAATAGAATCTGGTCTTGGGGAGAAGAAGAAGAAAAGTCTTTTCAAACTTTGAAACAACTTCTAACAAGTCCTCCTGTTTTGAAACAAAGTGATGCCACGAAACCCTACATTCTTCGCACTGATGCTAGTAATCATGCCATAGGAGCTGTCCTCTTGCAAGGTAAAGGCGAAGAAGAGCATCCTATAGAGTATGCAAGTCGATTGTTAACTGCTGCTGAGAAAAATTACTCAACCACCGAACGAGAAGCTCTCGCCGTGGTTTGGGCACTTAACAAATTTCGAGGTTACATTGAGGGCCAAGAAATTACCGTTGCATCCGATCACCAACCCCTAAAATGGCTTCTCACCTTAAAATCGCCTTCAGGTAGACTAGCAAGGTGGGCTCTGCAACTCCAATCATACAACCTGAAAATGGAATACATTCCAGGAAAAGCAAATGTCATAGCTGACTTATTATCCCGTCCCGTATGTGGACACAATGAAGAGTTCTGTGAAGTGTGTAGCGTGACTATCGACATGCCTAGTCGTAGCACTGCAGACATACGAGCGGAACAACTGAAAGATGGAGATATTAAGAAAATAATTGAATCCTTTGAAACCCTTGTGAAAGATGAAAACTACGCCAATTGGACGAGACGTGGATACATAATGAATCAAGGACTTTTATATCGGTACTCTCCTGACTCCGAATCAGAAGAAGCCCAGCTAGTGATCCCCTCTCATGAGTGGAAAAATATTCTTCAAGAATACCACGACTCCCCAACTGCTGGACACTATGGAGTTGATGGTACGTACCATCGAATCTCTCAGAGATATTATTTCACTGGAATGAGAAAATACATTCAGGAATATATCAAAAATTGCAATGAGTGCAACAGGTTCAAGCCATCAAATCAGAAACCATCTGGTTTGTTACAGACTCCAGTGTACGGTCAACGTTTTGAAACTATCGCCATAGACTTGTTTGGTCCATTACCAGAAACCTCTGACGGTAAAAAGTGGATTCTAATTGTTGAGGATTACGCAACAAAGTGGGTCGAGCTCTTTGCACTGCCCAATGCTACAGCAAAAGAATGTGCTGTCACTCTTCTAGAAGAAGTCTTCTTGCGATATGGCCTACCCAGGCGTATTCTCAGCGACAACGGAGCACAGTTTGTCAGTGCAGTCATGCAGCAAGTGTGTTATCTGCTGGATATAAATCAAGTGTTCACTCCAGTTTACCATCCACAAGCCAATCCAGTGGAAAGGAAAAATAGAGATTTAAAGCCTCGACTTGCAATCTTAGTTGGAGATGATCACACACAATGGGCCGATAAACTCCCATCTATTCGCTTTGCAATGAATACCCATAAAAGCGAAACCACCAATCAAACTGCAGGTTTTCTTCAGTTCGGTCGAGAACTTCGGACCACTGATGACATAAACCATAACAACAGAAGTGTGATCCAGAATGATAACTTTGTATCGGAGATTACTCCATATCTAAAAAGATTCGCCACCCTGACGAAACAAATAAAGGAACGTGTGGAATCGAAACAAGATTATCGTAAGAAATACGCAGACAAAAGTCGTATGCCAAGCCATAAATTCAACATAGGTGATAGTATTTGGGTTAACAAACATCCTTTGAGCAGTTCTGCCCGACAACGAATGTCAAAGTTTATGCCACGCAGAGATGGTCCCTATGTTATTCTGAGCCAACGATCTCCAACCACATTTGAAGTGGCAAATCCTGAAGATCCCGATGTTCCTATTGGAGTCTATCACACCTCAGCTTTACGTCCTCATCAAGATCCATCATCTAAGCCTCTAAAACCTCTTCGTAAAAGAGGCAGGCCAAGAAAGACAATTCCTGGACCTTCGGCCGAGGCGGCGTCAGGGCCAGAGGGGGAGACTGTAACAGTTCCCATAACTTTGACTGAACTGCTAGCGCCACCTGCGGCGCCGCGTGAACTTTATAACTTTATTAGTTAGTACTATGTAGTTCGTAGCCAATACAACATGTAGTAGTTCTTCCTCTTTTTCATTTGTGCTCGTCTGTCAATTAAGTGTTAAGTGTATTTTGTGTACTTTCCTGTGATGTCTTCTCAGCTGTGTGAACCCTAAAAATAAAGGTTTTCTAATAAACCTAAACGAGATGTGACATTATTATTGCAAAACCACCCCATGCATAATCATTTAGCGATGGGGAAACGTCACATAATGATTAAATTTTTTCTTATTTTTAGTATCGATAAACTAATTATCAAATACTTGGGCATTACCGACGTATTTATAAGTATACTATAAGGGGTGATCAAATGAAAAGGTACGAAACGACATAAAAATGAAACAGTTAAATATTTGCATATTCCGCCAAGGGAAGAATGTAGCGAGACATCTCGGGATGCCATTGGAGACTCTGACTGGGATCGGATCATGCGCGGGTGCCCGCATGCGCAGGAGAGAGCAAAGGCTCTTATAAAAAGCGGCGTCCAAATGATGCGAGCACAGAATGACTCGAGCACAGAAAAAGCATTAACTCCGATGTGTACTGTGAGACACTCCGACGCCTACGCAGGTCCATCAAGAACAAAAGACCGGGGCTGCTCACGGAGGGTGTGGTTCTGCTCCATGATAACGCGCGTACACACGTCTCCAGAGTCACACAAATGGAACTGGACAAGTTCCAATGGGAGACGTTGGACCATCCGTCCTATAGTCCGGACATGTCACCCTGCGATTTCCATGTGTTTGGTCCACTTGAAAGGAAAGCGCTTCAACTCGGACGACGTACTCAAGGACACTGTGAAGGACTGGGTCTCGTCACAGCCACAGGAATTCTGGGAACAAGGAATCCTGCGGCTTGTTCATCAGTGGGATCGTTGTGCTCAGGCCTATGGTGTATATTTTGAATAAAGTCTATATTTGTACCCACCGTGTCGTTTCGTACCTTTTCATTTGATCATCCCTTGTAGTTTTTACCCGGGGCAGTCTTTAAATAATTCTGCAAAATCATAATCATTATCATTAGAAAATAAATGAAATAATATGATAATTTTTTTATTGCTTGACTGTTGCCATTAAATTTTTTTTAAATTCTAAAATTGAGCTTAGTTTAAATAAAGAAATACTTTATTATAATAACTAACAACAAAAATTCAATAACTATTAATATTTTAAAAAGTTGAAAGTATCTACGTTTAATATATAATTCCTCTTTAAGAATATTATTCGATAGAGGAATCTAAAACAGAATATTATTCTAAGATGCTACTGTATACAGTATAATATCCGTCATCTGTTACTCCGTCATTTGCAAATATGGGAAGATTTCGGGCATTGGACACACGCGAACAGGCTGAAATTAGTTGGCCATGGAGGGGAAAAAGTCATTGTTTTTCCAAATGCAACCCCGATACCTGCAATATTTGCCTTTGCGCTTTGTTAATAGCAACAGTAAAAATGAGTTTGATTGGAAATTGAACTCGTTTGAATTGAAAAGGTAGGTCAGAGGTTATAATTGGAATTCGTTTTTTTTTTAGTATGATAACATTTTCCCTTTCCATGACACCTGTTAAAATATTGGCACCAAGTATTTTCTGCATAAATTTTGCGTTCCGAAGCCTTGTTCCATTACATAGTAGAGGAGCATCGAGATTTTACATAAGCGTAACTGGTACATTAGTTTTAATTGAAGTTTATGTGAGGGTACACACACACCCGAAAGTTCAAGAGAATTTAAGAATTCCGTGGAATATGAAGTACTTTGTTCTTTACCATGATTGTATTCATTGATAAATATTCCTTCATGCCCCCGCATGTCATTTAAATATTCAGTGTTGATTTTATTGGCAATGTCATTGTTAGGCACCAATATTGATCTTGCGCACAACCACTGATCACAATTTAAATTTCGTTGCAAGCCCGGGTAATTTTGAGCAACAAGATCTACATCATTTTCTACTAAATTACAAAATTCTCTGGGAAGTAAAATATAGCCTCCAGCACATCAGCGTTCAAACATCCATTACCGATTTTCAATTGCGTCTCTGCATAATGTTCCGAATCTATGTCATTATGAAAGTACACTCTCATATTCGTTTTCATACTGAATTTTCAACTTTCGCCCATAAGCTTGATGATTTAATACAAGCTCTGATTTCCTCTGCCAATGTACCCCTCTGGATTACAAGGAGAGTTTGTCAGAAATCACCAGCCAATAAAACTATCATTACTCCATAATATTTATACTGTTTCGTAAATCCTGAAGAGTCCGATGTAACACTTCTATAGATTTCTTGTAAGACACATCGTACTTTCATCCCACACTAAAAGCTTACATTGTCGAAGCATCGAGAGCTGTTTTTGCTGAAATTGCAGATGGGTGAATCTTCATGTGCAATATTCAACGGTAATTTTAAAACTGAATAAGCAATATGACCACCGGTCAGAATTGTCGCAGCTATATCGGAAGAAGCCACAGTAACTGCTATCTTCTGGTTTTACTGATGGACATTTATAAAAAGTTTAGCAAAAATATTTTTCCGGTTCCTCAAGAGGCATCGAGAACAAAGGGTGCACCATTGGCGGATTCTATTTTACGGAAAATATGACTTTGTTCTGGAGTTAATTGAGATATTAATTCTGTTACTTGACGGTGTAATGCTATAAAATCGTAGTCTGATTCTCGAACAATTTCATTATCGAAGTCATTTCTGTCGACTTGTCATCGCAGACTAATCATTCAAAAATCATGCAGTTTCTTCCCAACCATTGTGAAAAACTTATTTTTAATTATTATTAGCATTTCGTTGTAGATGTGTTTATTGAAAGGCATATCTGCTTGTACTTGCAGCAATCGTCGAAATCGCCATGAACTCTTTGTACTTATTCCAAAGTGTTTGAGGATTAGAAAGACAGCAAAATCATATAAGTATTGCTTTAAGTTCCCTAATTTTATTCAGAAATTTACATTATATGGCTTCCACTATAGTAATATCTAGTATACTTTCATAGTAATACCTCCATATAAAATATCTAGGTTCAGAATAAGTGAAAAAGTTTGTGCAAAATATGGCCTTATATTGGAATGAGTTTTAAAAAAAAGTAATATTAGATAAATTAAAACTTTTTATGAAACTGTTATTTAATATTACCACAGAGCTTTCAATATCACGCAATTTGCTAAAACTTTATGTCGTGTCTCTCTTTAAAACTGGGAGAAAATTTGCAAAGTAATTTCTAAGAAGAATAGAGAATTTCTTAGCCAACGGCGATATTTTTCAAAGTTTGAGTTTGACATGTGATAAACGTAACGTATAATAAATGCTTGACATTTAATAAAAAACCATTTAAAAAATTACTTTTTGTTAAGATGTTAAATTACATTATGTTTCAGTTATTTGTTACAAACGTGAGAAAAGTTTTATTAAAATTTCCGGTATTGACAAAATGCATACTGCGCCAACTTGGCGGGTAGTAAGCACCACCCCTCGATTTTACCCGCTCAGTTTCCGTTCTTTAGACTTACGGGGCAAAATATACTCTATGTTACCAGAGGTGGATTAAGGGAGTTAGATGGCTCCAGGCGGTAAAAGGTTTGAGGCCCTTGGGCTCACAAGAGTCAAGAAACTAAAATAGTGAAAAGATTCGCAGACTTTAAATTCTCAAAGTAAAATGCATTGCTAAGAATGAGAAACTGAACGGCTAAAGAAAAATCTTAAATGTATTTAAAAAATTCAGCACCTTATTAAAGAGCTTTCAATTTTGCTGTACAACTTTACTTCATGATTTCTCTTTGGAAAATTCATCAATTACTCTTTTGCCGTATCTGTTTTATCAAAAATATCTTGTTCTGTATATAATATGGCCATGTTGATCAATTCGTCCTCTCTCCGAGAGTACTTTTTAAATAATTTTTACACTCCTTAAAACTGAACAAAATCTCTCACCTGATGCATTTGATATAGGTATTATTAAAAATATTTTCAAAAGTATCCCTACATTAGGACTTCTCTTGATAAATTTCTAGTAGGATGTTTATTGTATCTTGTGGACGTAATAGCCTAGTAGTCAAGGAAATGGATTCTTGGCAGACGTGTCATTAACTCGAGAGTACCACTGAAGACCCTCCATGCAGGAGAGACCGATACACGTTAAATAAATCTAGACTCAAACGTCCTCCCGTTGGTGTTGTGTGCAAGTTGAAGAGGGAGTGCCAAATCAGGGGTCACATGATATAAAACTAATCCCAATTAATTTTTCCCTTTATCAGAAGTTCATAACCTACTTCTTTACTTTCACCGAAAGTAACTTTTCTGTTTTGCTGCCTGCCTGCAAACTTGTCCAGCTTCCTCTTCCAACAAGAGCCTTGATAAATCAGTTGCTCCTTGTTCCGTTTTTCCAAATTCATTTCTGAAATTTTTCATATAATTTTCCAGAGTAGACTTGTGACGGATCTATACGCGTCCTTATTAACTAATCCTCTTGGGGAAACTTTGGGGCCAGCATTCTCTTTAATTCACAGCCTCTCAAGAAGAAACCCTGATATTTAAATTAGTTTGACTATATAAAGTTATGACGGATCTATACGCGACTCTACTAACTCCTTCAGAACTCTTTAGGGAAAATATTTATTTCAGCCAACTTTCACCGAATGAAGGAAGTGTGATTATGCAAATTAAGTATAATATATAAATTCTGTATTCGCGAGTTGGCAAGTTAGTTGGTTAGTTGGAGAGTGAAGGATCGTGGAATGATTAAGTGCATTTGGAGTTTATCAATGGAAGATTACTGAGAGTGGATCAATCGACGGTGATTAAATCCAGATAAAGATCGCCTTCAAGGTTCAAGTGTAGGACTCAACTTCATAAAAGTACAGGTATCGTGATCCTAATTTAAATAGAAGTCTAGCTTATTAGTGCGTGACGTAGTTGATATTGAGCTCGTTTAAGTTATCGTGGAATCGGTTGAGGGTCCGTATTATTATCCCCAGGCTATTGAGTCTCACCTCCGCGCTCTACTATCTGATTTGTTATCTTAATTAGATTGTTATTGTGTCTGCTTGATATTTTGGTGACAATAAAATAACTAGAGTGAATCATGTCTACTGATTATTCAGTTTCTCCCACTCACCTAGCCGGATCTGAGGGTAGACAAGGGGTTTCAGAGGGAAGCAGGAACCGACCGGCATAACAAAGTCAAGGTTTTGTAGATGTAAGATAGAAGGAGAAGGAGAGCTGTTGCGGTGATACGTAGGTGAATATATTAGAATATTTCATTGAGTATTTCACAAACCTAGCGTGAGTTAAGGAATGAGTTACTAAGATATTAAATTCTCAGATTAAGGATCTAAGATACATTGAATTACATTTAGTAATAGGATCACTAACGCTTGTTCACTTTGTCTAGTTCACTTAGTCGTATTTACCTAGTTATTCATTGAGAATAGAGATTGCTCGCTTTATATATCACTCCTAGGGTTTACTTTTGTAGTTTCACTTGTGATTGATTAAGTGTTTTTGAAGAGAAATAAAATAATAGTTATCATGGAAGTTGTTGGTGATGCTTTGTTTCCCTCCACATCCTTAGGTTGGCAAAACGCTGAAGGAGCGGTACCAAACAGGTCGCGCTCACAGACTAGATCCTTTTAATGATTCACACTCAACTTATTAGAATGATATGCTAATAGCATTTATTTTCTGGAGTATATAGTATTCCCCATCATGGTCTATAAGGAAGTTTCATATTTGTCCATCTTTGTTTCAAAACAGAAGTTGCCTCCAGTTTTGTGGTCTTTTTTCCCCTCATTCGCATCACGGATATTATCCAGAGCGACTTATATTAATCTTTATCTTGCTATTAACACTGAAATTCAACTAGCTTTATATAGTTTGCTTTGAACTAGACATATTTTTTTATCACAAAACTTCCGTTCGATTCCTTTATCTTAATAGTAAAGTACACTAATGGAATCAAAAATCCCATCACTAAGAAAGAGTTGTGTTACATCAATGAAATTTGGTATGCGTATTTATACATCTGAAAGTTGACTTTGATTAAAATATCGCATTAGGCGTAAAAGCGTGGCGCTAGTCGCACCACTTTGAGGATGTGTGGATCAAGTATGCTTTAAAAACGCACTATTAAGTTCACGAGTGTTACTAATCTTTGAGATTTGACGTAGTGAGTTTATGTTAGTCTAGAATTACTTTAAGAGGATGAAGCTTGCTGAGTTTGATAGAGGCAGTATATTAAAGCTAAAAAAAGTGGAATTTTTCCCCACGATATTGCATAAAGACTTGACAGGAATGTATCCACTTGTAATATTATTCTTTTGCAATCTGGCATCATATAATTTGGGTTTTTTTTGGCAACACCTAGATGATAGATTCTGTGAACAACAATCATATCTATCATGTAACCTCACTCCTAAGTCATTAAAAGCTAAATTCCGTCAATTCAACTGTGATTGTCTTATTTACCCTCTTAGTTCCCCTCTGCAGCTACGTTGGTAAGCATACTTGATAGGAATGGCACAGATAAGCGAAATTTAATATGCGTATTTTGAAATAAAAAATGTCCCTCCAAGGAATGTTTAGAAGCTAGAAAAATGGCTTTAGATGAAAAGAAAAAGTGTGTATTAAGAAACAGAGCCTGTGTTTTTATTGTTTTTCAGTTTTTAATTTTTCTAAGTACTGTAAGGTAAAAAATTCGTGCTTATTATTGCGCAGAACCTCACCATTATTTAACGTGTGATCAAGCGAAAAGCAATGTTAATCAGAAATCTTCTGGTATTGAGACAAATTCATTATCTAACAGTTGTAGTAAAATTAATGTCATTATCTAACAGTTGTAGTAAAATTAATGTGTTTCTTACGACTTTAATTGTTAAAGTTTGTGCTAAAAATAAATAATCAAAGTTAGAGCTTTGATCGACAGCGGATCTCAATACTCATTTATTTCAAAACATGTTATTTAAAAATTAGGCCTTAAATCAAATAATAAGATAAAAATGCAACATCAGCTTTTCGGAGGGAGAGAAACACAAAACCAATCACACGATGTTTAAGAATTGTTAATATGCTCGCTTGATGAATCATACTAGCTTCGCGTCCAGCTGTTTTCGGAGAAAGAGATTTGTGGCAAAGTGCCAAAAGTTAGTAACTCTGTTGTGCTTAATGAATTGAAGAGCAGGGGGATTATTTTGTCTGATCTTGCATAGAGGATTGCGAAATAGATTTATTGCTAGGAGCGAATGCGGCGGATTTGCTATTTATGGAATTATGGTTCTATTGAATTGGAATAGGGTTTGATTTTATTAAGAACTCGTTTAGGTTTCGTTTTGACTGGAAAGCAGGAAATATTTGGTAAATGTAATGAAGAGTGTTATACTGTTTTAAGTGTTATTTCTTTATGAATTAAAGAGTTGTCTGTTAATGAATTGTGGAATCTCGAAATTATTGGAATATTTGACCCAATTCCAAATTTAAATGAAAAAAATGAACATTTAAAGGTGATTGAAGAATTTAAAAACAGTATGAAAATTTTGCCGGACGGTAGATACGAACTTTGTTTGCCTTTTAAATCGGATGTAATAGACCTGTCTCCAACAAAGAATTGACATGGAAGCGGCATAAAAAGATGTGTGAACGCGCGCAACGGAATGGGCTTCTAGATGATTATAAAGATGTATTTATAAATAATGGGAAAAATTAGAAATTATGGAAAAAATTGAAGGGGAAAGCGAAAATTCAAATTTTTTGCCGCATCCACCAATAGTGAAAAATGATAGCATTACAAATAAAATACGCCCAGTTTTCGATGCGTTGGCTCATGAAACTGGACAAAGTTTGCTAAATGACTTGTTTTATAAAGGTCCAAATTTAATTGAGCAGATACCAGATATTTTAGACAGGTTTCGTGGTTATCCGATCGGACTTTCTGCCAATATAGAGAAAGTTTTCCTTCAGCTGGGAATTGCCCCTAAGCATAGAGATTTTTTGAGATTCTTTTACCCTGACGAGGGTGAGGAAATTGCTTATCGATATTACCCAGGGGCTTTTGGTGTATCGTCAAGTCCCTTATTGTTGGCTACAGTACTTACGCACTTGCTGGAAAATGTGCCAGCAGATGATTCTCAACAAGGCTCTAAGTTAAAACTTTCGTTTTATGTAGATAATTGCGTTACGGGAGCGAATGATGTTGCACAAGAAAAATTTATTTTAAAATCTAGGGAAATTTTGTCACGTGGGTGTTTTAATTTACGTAATTCAGAAAGTAAACACATACCCAAAAGTACAGGAACAACAAAATTATTAGGGATAATTTGGGATCTTGATAAGGACACTTTGAAGTGTAAAATTGATTTTGAAAGTTTATCGGTTATTAGTAATTCTATAAAACTAAAATAACTAAAAGACTTGTTTCAGCAACTGTCCAAAAATTTTTGATACAATAGGTATGATGTGTTCTGTGACCCAAAATATAGTTGCAAAACACATGGAAATTAAAATTATCATGGGACTCATCTTTATCAGATGAGGTAGTGAATCCCTTTTTGAAATGGTGGAATGAAATAGATACTTTCAAATGTGGAAATTCCTCGTTATTTTGAAATTAACGATAGCACACAAATGCATGTTTTTGTCGATGCTTGTAAAGAGGCCTATGTTACTTGCATATTTTTTAGATCAAACTCTTTACAAGGTGTAAAGTTTGCACTTTTTAGGGCAAATGCGAAAGTACTCCATTAAAGCAGGTAGCCATCCCCAGATTAGAGCTGATGGCGTGTTATATTGGTGCCAGGTTGGCCCATTCGGTACAGGGATCTCTTGATATTACTGAAATGAAAACCGTTTCTTGGAATGATTCTATGGTTGCACTGTATTGGTTAAGGGAAAAGGGACGTTGGTCAGTTTTTGTTTCGGATAGGATTAAAGAAATAAAATATCTCTTTCCTAATAGTGAAGGGCGTCATGTGCCTAGGAAAATTAATCCGGCCGATTTAATTTCTCGAGGATGTTCACCTAGTCATTTAGTTGAGTCACATTGGTGGGAAGGTCCATTGTGGTTGGTAGAGTCACCAGATACTTGGCCCATAACAAAATTACCTCATTATGATACTTCCGAAATTTCATTAGAAAGAAAAAAGTTAGATTGTGTACTTTAAATTTGTTGGAGGAAAAGTTGCCATGGTATGCTAGGAAATTTTCGAAATTTCATTCAATCTTAAGATTAGTTGCCTGTGTTCTTAGGTTCATTAATAATGTTAAAAGCAGAATCTGTGGCAGAAAAAAGGACAATTGTCTTTAGATGAGTTAGAGAGTGCTGAGATCCAGCTGATTCGATCCGTTCAAGCTCAGTGTTTTATAGTATAGTTAATTTCAAACCTCTGTGTATTTAGAGATAATAATAACATCATTCGTGTGAAAACGCGAATAACTGAACGCATAGATGCACCTCAATTTCTTTCGCCTAGCTTACTGTCTAACAAATGTATATTTACGCAAAGAATTGTAGAACGTTTTCATTTTTAAAGAATCATCATGCGGGGAATTGCTTTTAAGCATTATGTTTTAAGCTTTTAAACCTATTGGTAGAATAAGAAGTACTAGATCTTTACAGTTGGTACACATGGACGTATGTGGTCCTTTACCTGTTGTATCATGTGGTGGAGCTAAGTATTTTCTGTCCATTATTGATGATTTTCCCAGAATGGTGACCTGCTTTCCTTTAAAGAAAAATCTCAAGTTTTTGAATACTTTAAATCTTTTCAAGCTAATGCTGAAAGAGTTTTGAATTGTAAAATATTAAGTGAACGATGTGACAATGGTATGGAATTTTGTCATTCTAAATTTTCCAAATATTTAAATGAACTAGGTATAGATGTGAGAGGACTAATGCTTACACACCTGATCAAAAAGGTGTATCCGAACCATTTAGTTTAACTGCTATGGATTGTGTTAAGGCTAGTGGAATTGAAAAATGTTTTTGTGCAGAAGCTTTAGTCCGTTTTACCTATGTTAAAAATAGAATTTGTCATAAATTTAAAGGTAAAAACACGTATGAGCTTTATTTTGGCCGTAAGCCAAGTGTATCAAATCTTAAGTTATTTGGATGCCATGTTTATGTGGGAACTCCCAAGCAGCTTATTAATAAATTAGATTTACGTGCAAAACACAGAATAATACTTGGCTATGCTAGTTCAACTAGAGGATGACGGTATGAGAAGTTAATTGATACTTGCAACGTACTTTTTGATGAAACTAAAAGAGTTTCAAATGGCATTTGAAACTTCCCTAGCCCTAATAGTAGAAAAACAGAATGGATGGAATTTAACACAATTAGTTATGATGATCCTGACGAATCGGGTAAAGCTGTAGTTGGCGATAGCTCAAGAGTAAACGTTCCAGTTGAAAACGCATCTAATTTAAAATTATGCAGTTCAATTCCTTTTTATAGAGAAGCAATCTTGCTAATCGTCCTGAAGCTTCGAATATTGAAATTTTGATCCCTAGACATTTTAAAGATGCTCTAAACTCTCACCAGTCTGATAAATGGCAAGATGCAATGAAAGAGGAAATTAAAGTAATGAAAGAAAGAGATGTATGGGAATTAGTTCCCACTTCTCAAGATTCTAAAGTTATAGGATGTAGATGGGTTTATACGCTTAAAACTGATAGTAAAGGCAAAATTTGTAGGTACAAAGCTAGATTGGTTGCACAGGGACATAACCAACAAAAGGGAGAATCTTATGATGAAACGTTTAATCCCGTAGTAAATTTTTCTCTTGTTAGATTGTTTTTTGTCTTATTTTTATGCCTATTAAAATGGACTCATTGTTAACTGGACATAAAATGTGCTTATTTATATGCTAATTTGAATGAAAGCGCATATATGAGACAACTTCAAAGTTTTGAAATCTTGAATAAAAGTAATTATGTTTTATATTTATAAGGAAATTGTTCTTTTGATAGAGTATATATATTGATAACATTATAATGTTTGTTAAATAACAAGATGATATTGATAATGTTGTGTCTTTGTTACAAAGTAAATTTGATTTAAAAGTGTTGAGAAAAATTAAGAAATTACTTGGTATTAAATTTTCTGATATAAATGGACAGTATTTTATTCACCAGAAACAATATATTAATAAAATTTGTAGTGTATTTTCTAAATATAATTTTCCCCATGCTTCACTTACTATTGCAAAAGGAGCAGTTCTATCTAAATTAGACTGACCGTCAAATGATATAGAAGTAGAAGAAATGTCTAAATTTCCTTAAAGAAATCTTTTAGGTTACTTGTCATTTATTTCAAATCGAACCAGGCCTGATATCAGTTATGCTTTTAATATCCTTTCCCAATTTCAAGAATCTCCTGGATTATTAGGATATTTAAGTGACACGAGAGATTTAAAACTAAATTTATCTCATGTTGAGAGATTAAAGTTAAATTGTTTTTGTGATTCAGATTTTGCAGCAAATAGGGATGATCGTGTTTCTATAGGAGGGTTAATATTAATGTCCTTATTTCCTGGCGTACATTTAAACATAAATGTGTTATGTATTCCGCTTCCATAGTGGAAAGACTATCTTTAACGGAAGCTGCAAAAGAAATGATTTGGATTCAAAATGTAATTTTATGCTAAAATTAAACTATTCTGAACTGCCAGTTATTTTTTGTGATAATCAAGCCGCTATAAATTTCTCTTGTTCACCTGTTGAAAATCATCGAACAAAACATATTGACGTCCAATTTCACCTTTTGAGAAATTTAGTAGATAGTCAGTTTTTTGAAATAAAGTATATTAATAGTAAAAATAATATTGCTGACATTTTTTTTTACTAAACCTTTTTTTACATAAGGAGGCTGTAAGGAAATTTTGTAACGAAATTTTTGGTATTGTGTAATCTTTGTTCTTTTTGAAGTATGAATGTGAAATAATTATCTGCATGAAGGGGCCGCTTGTTGGCACTTTGCTCATTTTATCATGCAGATTTATCTGTATCAACTGCTAACCGTATCTGGCGTCATTGCAACTCGTGTTCATTTCTCATTAGTCATGACGTCAGAGGCGGTTAGTATCTAAGGTATTTATATTTCTTCTTTAGGGGATGCATGGTTCCACAGATGCAGATACATACTAAGAGACAGAGGTCTTTAGATAAGATGGTGGAAATGGTATATTCTGTATTGATGCTTAAGTTATTATATGTTTAGTTATTGTTTTTATGACCCAAGTGATGTTCATACATCTTGATGTGCAAATACTTAATAAACTTCAAATTTCAACTACTGCGTTCTTCCCAAACTGCGTTAAAACCTCACGTTACCTGCAAATTTCCGGTAACACATAATACGGGAGGAATACTGGATAGTAGGTTGCAGAAGAATTGTTCTAAAGATATGGAATGCCTGCGTTAAATGCCAGCTGACAGAGTGAAAGATGCACAGCAGTGTTTGAAGTGGTAGGTGTATATTTGGCTGATCCCCTGTACATTAAACGGGGTGATAAGGTTTGGGTTGTCCTCTATATCTGCGCCATCTATCGTGCTTTGCACCTCGAATTAGTTTCCTCTCTTTTTACTGATGCCTTCCCATTATCTTTTCGTCATTTTGTGGCAAGACGTGGAAGACCTCGTATAATATATTCAGACAATGGTACAAACTTCAGAGGTG